>NW_026488971.1:0-24038 GCF_026875155.1 Cherax quadricarinatus
ACTAAAAATCAAAGAAAAACAAAAAAAAAATTCTTTATCGGGGTAAACAGCCTAAAAACCCTTTCCCTGAAGAAAAAAAATAAATTAGTTAGAAAAAGACCGGCCTTTTTGTGAATCCCAAGAGGGGCTCCACCCACCAGCAAAGTGCGGGCCAAACCCCCCAAAAAACCCCCCCCAAAACACCTGACCCCAAACCCCCCCTTTTCACCTCACCCCTAAACAAATCATCGACGAGCCTGCCCTTTCAGCTGCTCTCTCCCCCCTTATGTCCTTTCAACATGAAAATTTCCCCACACGCCTCGCAGCCCCCACGCACCCTGGGTTTTCCCGGGCTCTTTCATCTCCCAACCCCAAGCCCCTTCCTTTTCACGACTTTTTCATCGTCTGTCCACAACCCCTTTCCCCATTCACCCACCGGAGTCGAAAACAGAAGAACCCTTTGCTTTGGGGTTTTTCTCAATGTCTGTTCACGACCCGACTTTAGCGCGGGTTTTAAGCCCTGGCTCAAATTTCTACAACAAAAACCCACTCCTCTCCAGAAATATCTTCTCGGGTCCCGTTTTCCCCCCGTTTCATCCCTTTTTGGGATTTTAAAACCTAAAATTTTCGTTCTTTTCCCCGCCTTTCCCTCCCAAAATCTCCCTCCACCAGATCAGGAACACTAACCCCAAAGGCGGGGGACGGGAAAACCCGTCTTTTGTATAAATTTTCAACTGTCTTCCTACATTTCCAAGAATCTTTTTTTTTGAAAAACCCACTGGATGGCAAAAAAATCTACAATAAAGATATCCAATGTTGCACATGGGGCTTAACTTTCATATATATATATATATATATATATATATATATATATAAATATATAAAATATATAAAATATATTATAAAATATATATAAAAAGTCCCCGAGAAATCCCAAATCCTAATCTTTTTTTAAAATTACGTTTTGAATTTGGACCTTTGTGACGTTTTTCTTTTTCGTTTCATTTGTGATTTTTTTATATCTTTTTATTTATTAACATAATTTTATCCAATAATTATCCCTTAATTTTAAAATAGGTGTGAGGTTGAAAGTGTTAACGGGGCCCCCCTTTAACCCTTAATTGGTTACCACGGGCCCAAAGTTCCCAAATTTTTAAACCTTTTTTGGGGGAAAAGAAACCCTTACCGGGGGAAGGTTCAAAATATTCCTTTGGGGATTGTTATTTATTCTTCTTTCCAAATGGGTGGGTGCAAAACTCCAAAAAAGCGGGAAATAGGTCCTTACCGGGGTTGTGTTCCCGGATATTTTAATTTCAGTCCACCCCGGTATCCGGTGTGAAGGGTCTATTACCCTTTCCATTGCTGTAAAAACAGGAAGGCCTGTAACCGGGATTTTTCCGACTGAAGGGACTGGGCCCTGTCCCGGGACTGGGCTGTACCGGATTCAGTTTCAGCGTAAAACAAACAAAACAAAAAAAATTTCTTTTAAAATTATCATAAAATAAATCAATTTTAAAATTTTTAGGCGTTGTTTTGCTTAGTTAGTATTTTTTAAACAAAGTTTAATTGGTTACTCATCTTTGGGTGTTGTATGGTAATAATTGATATAAACTAAAAGGGTTTTTAAAATAAATTCTAAAAGAAAAAAAAATGGAAGATTGTAAAAGCGGGGTTTGATAGAGGAACTAAATGGCAAAAAATTGGGAAAAAGAGAGACAAGTAAAAATTTTAAGGGGCTAACCTTTCAGGGAAAAATACTGAGGTATGGAAAAAATATGTAGTGTTTAAATGGTGTAAAAATAATGACAGGGCAATATTTAAATCCCAAAAGAAAATGGGGAGTTTAAACTCAAAATAAAAATGAAAAAAAGGAAAATTTAATTTATGGGAAATTTTAACCCAACATCGGGGGGTCACTTAGTTTTTCCATCTACTTACAGTTAGGAAAATGAAAAGTCTACCCAACTTAAAACTTTAAAAACCCCCTTTAATAATTCATAAATACAAAATTTTTTATTTTATTAGTTTTTTGGGAAGATTTCCCCCCAAAATTAATTCCCAAAAAAAAAAAAAAAGGTTTTTAGCAAAGGATTTGCCCTTTTTGGTCCCCCCTTTAATCCATGCCATTGACACAGTCGTGACGAAACTATATTCGGACAGCCTCCAAATTTTTTCCCCAAAAGAAATTAAATTTAATTTCTCGGGTTCTTCACTTCATTTTATGGTTATAAATCATTCCTTTTTAAATTTTTTGTAAAAAAATTTCCGGGTTAAAAAAAATTTTTCTGTAACAAAAAATTTTTTTTTTGAAATTACATTGCCCAAAATTCTGCAACTTGACCCATTCTTAAATTTCTTGCTAGAAAACCCATTTTTGCTGGAAAATAACGAAAGGTTTTGGCAGAAAGGTGAAAGTATGATTAACGTGGGTTTTTGGGGCAGAAAGGGTTGAAAGAAAGAGTAACGTAGGGGTTTTGGGGCACAAGGGGTGAAAGAAAGAGTAACGTAGGTTTTGGCAGCAAGTTTTGAAAGAAAGAGAAAAACAAAGGTTTTTGGAAGCAAGGGTGAAAAAATGAGTAACTAGGTTTTGGAAGAAAGTGGCAGTATGATTTTTAACGTAGGTTTGGCACAAGCGGGAAGTTTTAAGTGGAAATAGGTTTTGGAAAAGCAAGTGCGAATGAGTGACAGAGGTTTGGGGCAAAAATTGGGAAGAATAAATGGCATAGGTTTTTGGCAGTAAGTTGAAAGTTGAGTGAAAAGGGGGTTTGGCGGGCCAATGGAAAGTATGATTTACAAAAGGTTTTTGGGGGAAACAAGTGAAAGTAGGGAAAAAACGTGGTGTTATCAAGTGTGAAAAAAAGAGTAACGTGGCTTTGGGAGCAAGTGTGAAAGAAAGAGAAAACTAAAAAAAGGGCCCGCAATTTGGGAAGAAAAGTTACGAAAGGTTTTTGGCAGCAACGGGGGAAGTTGAGGGGCCCAAGGGGTTTTTGGAAAAAAACCAATGTGAAATTTATGAGTGAGGGTTTTTGGCACAAGTCCCGAAAGAAATAGAAGCAAGGGTTGGCAGCAATTGGGGAAATTATGAAGACGTGGGGTTTTGGGCCCTAGGTTTGGAATTAAAAGTTACGGGGATGTTTCACTGGGCCAAAAACGGGAAAAATTACATTTTTTTCCCCTCAAGCTACATTAAACCTAAAATTTTTTTTTCCCCTTTTTTTAAAAAAATTCCCTTTAAAAATTAAAGTTAAATTTCCCTTTTTCCTTTTTTATAGCCCGGGGGCGTGAACCATTCTTGTCTCTGATTTAAAACATGCCCTATTGTACTAAAAATTTTCCCGGGTTTTAAAAAAACAAGATACTTTAAATTCCCTGTTGGGTATTTAGGGTTTGCAAAAAACGAGAAGTGGAAAAGGCACGTTTCTTAAATAGAAAAAAGGCAAAAAACAGTGACTGGAACAATACACAAATAGCCCAAAACATAGGAGGAGCTTACGACACGTTTGGGGTCCAAAATTTGGACCATTTACAAAGCACAATAACAAAAAGGAGGAAGGAGGGATAAAAAAAGGCCAGCAGACGGGGGATGGGAAAAAGAGAGGATAGAAATTAAGAAGAGAAGTGGTAAGGCATATATAGAAGTAGTCCGTAGGGGTGGAGTCAGTCAAAACTAAGAAAGAGGAGCATTTGAAAGGGGGCTAGGGGCCTACAAAAACAAAAATACAGAGGGGAGAAAAATAATAATAATGGCCCCCAAAAAAACCCAAGACAGAAAAAAAAAAACCCCCCCAAAGGGAAAAGGGGAAAGAGGAAATGGAAAAGAGAAAGAAAAAAAAAAGAAAAATAAAGGTTTTTTTTACGGGTTTTTTTAAAGTTTGGAGCATTTTACAATATAAGGGAAAGGAAGGCACAACGAGCCCCAAAGGGCCGGACTAAGTTTTAAACCCAAAGGGAAAAAGTTGTGAAATGAGGGGGGTTTCCCCCCAAACAGCGACTGTGAAATTTAGATTAGGGTAGACAGTTTTACAGAAAAAACCTTTTAAAAAAAAATGACTGTGATCTCTGGAAAACCCAAAAAAAAGAGCATTTTTTAGGTGTCCAAAGCATAACCCCTTCTTTTGTTTTCCCCCTGAGTTTGCCCAGAAAAGAAGGGCCATTTTTTCCCCCCAAAGTACTAAAGAGAACAGGAGGAAAAAAATAGAGTAGAAAACCGGAGTTTTTTGGGGAAATGCGAAAGAAAGGAATATTTATTTGGCGAAAAAAAACACACCTTAAATTAAAAGGCAACTTTTCCCAAACCAAAAACCGGGTTTGCAAAGGGGTGGGTACGAGGGGCCCCATCCCCAGATGAGTATCTGGGTTTCAGCCAATAAAAAGGGGGTCTGCATTGTGGATTTTTGTGATCACCACTCATTTTTTCCCAAACCCTTTTTCCCAATTTTCCCAAATTCTAAAATTTGGTTTGAACACGATCGGGCTCTCTAGAAGCATTAAATTTTTCCTTGCTTACTGGGGCAATGCACTAAACCTTTTTGCTGTACATAGGTATATAATTACTTTCGGGTTTGTTTTAACTAGTGAAGGATAATTAAATCAAAGTCATTCAGCTGTGTTTTTTTTCCCCCCCTTTAAAACCGGGATAACGGGGGCCTTTTTCTGTTTCCGGGGTTGTAATAAAGAAACTACAAAAGGAGGAAAAAGGTAATGAACTAGATTGGTGTGAAGAGTGTTATTTCTGGAAAAAAATTAAGTTTTTTGGTCTAAGAAATGGAAACCCTTTTGAATTTTAAAGACGGGAAAAATATGGGGAAAGCCAGAAAAAACAGGAGAATTCTCAGGAGAAGAATTTTGGGGTAGAAAGAAAGTCCTTTTAAACAAAAATAAAGAAGGTAGTTTTTAAAGAAAGGGGAAAAGGGTACCCAAAAACCGGAAAAAAAAAATTAAAAAAGGGGTTGGAAATTTCCAATAATCAATACCCCTCTTTTTTCCCCCTTGCTTTTTGGCTGGTCAAAACCCCCCCCCCTTCTTTTTCTTTTTTTTTGGTATTTTTTCCCTCCTCCCCCCTTTCGCACTTTTCAAATTTCCAGTGTACTTGTTCGCCCCCCCCCGATCTGTAAGATGTCTTGAACTGATCCCTCTCACTAATTTTCCTTTTGATGAGGGCCCCTATTTTCTCAGAGAAAAGGGGCCAAATTTAAAGGTTACTTCATTTTCCTGTTTCAACTGTTCTTTTTTGGGATCTTATTCCCCTTTTGTGTGGACTTAAATTTCCCTTTTTTTCCTTTCCAAAGTAAATATTTTTTTTAAAATCTTCGGTATCACTAGGGGGCTCTCCCTACCTTCTTTTCTTGCAAATCTTTACAGGGAAAATATACTTCGAGGACCGTTCTTTTTCCTACTGTTGACGGGCGACCTTCTCCCCGGGCCTCCCGTTTATGTAGATACATTTTTGATTTTTTGCCCGTGGGAAACCAAAGTCCTTTCAGTTATTTCTTAAATGCCCAAATAATCTTGCCCCTTTCCCTTTAAATTTTTAAAAAAGTTTAATGGGAATCAAATTTTCCTTTGCTCCCTTTCCTTGATGTCCATGCCACCAAAAACCCGCACCCTATAAAAAGTGGCATGTACTTTCCCCTTATTTTTTTAAATAAAGTTTCCTCTCCAAGAAAAAAAGTTTTTTATTTTCCCCTCTTTCCCCCTCCGGTTTTTTCACATTTGTGATCCTAAAATTATTTTAACAAAATTTCCATTCTTCATTTTTCTTTTTCAGGGTTGGGTACCCCCTTCCCCTTTTTTGTAGTCCTCTCCCTTTCCCCTCAGGTGCAAAAAGGACTTCTTTTCCTTTCTTTCCAGACTCCTCTACTTCCCCGGAAACTCTCCTGTCCTCGTTTTCCCTATTTTTTCCAGTTTTCTAATCTAAACAACTTTTCCTCCTTTCCCTTTAAAAAAACAAACTTACTTCCCCGCCATACTTACACCCCTTTCGCACCAAAGTATTTCATCCCTTCTCCCCCTCTAAGTTCTCCTGGTGTCTACTCTTTTTCCCTTTTTCCCCCCTTTTTTTTTTAAATACTTTTGGAAGACAGACTCAGGGAGCTTTAAAAATTTATTTTAAGGTTTGGGGCCAACCCCCAAAAAAATTTTTTTTTTCCCCGTCATGTCAGAGAACACATCATCCTACGCCCGTCTTCGGGCTAAAACTGCCCTACCCAAAAACTAACTTTCACGGGACGCCGCCTGGTTAAAACCACCCTTATAAACAACTTTCATTGACCAAGTTTAAACGTGGATTTGTCTCTGTAATCCCTTCCTTTGTATTACATTGAAAAAATCCCCAAAATTTTCAAAAACCCCCGTGATTTTAACCTGATTTTTTTTTCCTTCCCTTCTCCCCCCCCTTTTTTCCCTTTCCTTATCCTTTTTCCCCTTTTGGGTTTTTCCCTTTCTTCTCCCTTTGGGTTTTTGGTCAAGTTTTTTTTTCCCCCCCCCTCTGTTCTTGTTTTTAAACCCTTTGCGGGCCCCGACCCCCTTGCACTGCTCCCTTAGTGGGGCCCCGGTTTCCCCCTGCACTGTTTCCTCTTTGGGGGCCCCGACTCCCTTGCCTGCTCCTCTTTGTGGGCCCCCGACTCCCTTGATTTGCCCCCTCTTTGGACCCCCCCAGCTCCCTTGCACTGCTCCTCTTTGGGGGCCCCCGAGATCCCTTCCCCGCTCCTCTTTGTGAGCCCCGAGCTCCCTTGCACTGCTCCTCTTTTTGGGCCCCGAGTTTTTCCTTGCCTGCTCCTTTTTGTGAGCCCCAAACCCCCCCCTTGCACTGCCCTCTTTGTCCCCCCCCGATTTCCCCTTGCACTCCCCTTCCCTTTTTGGGGGCCCCCGACCCTTCCTTGAAACGGCTCCTTTTTGTGACCCCCCCGGAGCCCCCTTTGGGCCCCTGCTCCCTCTTTGGGGGCCCCGAGTTCCCTTTGGGGCACTGCTCCTTTTTTTTAGCCCCGACCCCCCCTTTGAAACTGCTCCTTTTTGTCCCCACTCCCTTGCACTGCCCTCTTTTTTTACCCTTTGACTCAACCACCCTACTACTCCCCCCAACCTCTACCACTACTTATTTTCTTTCCTTTCCCTACCAACCTCTTTGCCCCCGTCCCTGTCTGCGGTTCTAATATTAATTAATACCCCTTTCCTTCTCTCCTTATTTTTTTAGGTGACTTCGAAAATGGCCCAAAGGTCGGACCGAAAACAGTCGTTGAAAAAGCTCCCCCCCCAAAAGAAACGGATTTTTTGTGAAAGTTTTCTTTTTTTAATTTAAACCCATCTAGAAAAAAAATTTTCCTTAAATTTTACTAAAATTAATATTAAAAATTTTAGTACACAACCTGGAATAATTCCTGATTTAAAAGTTAAACCATAATTTCCCAACCCCTTTAAAATTTTAAAATAATAGTTTGGCGTGGGTCAGAAATCCCCATATTAACCCAAGGGTAAGTTTCTCTAAACCATACACCATTTCCAAAATCAACACTGCATTTTAAAAGAAATATTATCCCAGTCACATATTAAATCAAAAATTATCATTATGTCCAAAAAATTTTGGAAAAAATACAAAAACCCTTTTTACTACTTAATATTAGATTTTTTTTCTGAGCCCAAAATAAAACAGGTAGAAATTAAGCCCCAATTCACAGAGCATAAATAAATAGAAATAAAGCCCAAATGAGCATTTTCCCAAAAAAAAATTGTAAAATTCCCAGCTTTACACACATTATGTTCACTAAAGACAGATCCATAAAATTCTAAACCCCTAAACCGCCCACTCCCGCAATGTCCCCCAAAAGCAGAAACACAGGAAATTAAAATTAGATTTAGGCCGGACCTCCTTCATACATGAAAAGGAACAGAAAACTAATTACAAAAATTTTTAAATGTGAGAAATATGTTCATAAAAGTATGCCACTGTTAAAAGGGAAAAATTTAACAAAGTTCAGAGTGACGCCCCTCCTCTTAGAGGCTAAAATTAAACCCAATATTTTTAACCGAATTCACCCCACACAACGACATACAGTACCCCGCAACCAAAAAAATTCAAATTTTTCATGGGGAAGGATGGTTAATGGGGACAGAGCAACGCCGTGTTTTTTTTCCTTTTGGCCCCATTAAAGCACTAACCCTTTGTGAAGAGTAAAAGGGAAATTCACACCTGTTATAAAGATGCAGATATTTAACACAGGGGGAGACGCTCCTCCCAATTATCCCAGTTAAACAAAAAAAAATTAAATAAAGTTTTAACATAAATGGGAAAAAAATTTTAAAAAAATAAAAAAAACAAGGAAACCATTTTTAAAATGACACCTTTTATTAAAAAAAAAAAAAACCCCACTAAAAAAATTTAAAAAATTTACAAAAGTTTGAAACAACGAAAAACCCCCCGAGAAAAAATTAATTAAAATTTAATTTCCCCCGGGTTTTTATTTTCTATTTAAAAAATTTCTTTGTGCGTTTTTAAAAAAAAATAAAGGTTCTGCAAAAAAAATTTCTCCCAAAATTTAAAATTTTCCCTTGTCGGTGTTGTTTCAAAAGGTTGTACCAAAAAATGTTGTTCCCCATTTGTATCCCTTTTTGTTTCCCCAAAGGGTTAATCGAAAGCTTTTTAAAAAAAAAAGTGAACCGAAAATTGCTGTTATGAACCAAATGGTTTTCCAAAGACGTCCCAAAACATCCAACAAATTGATTGGAACATAAAAACGGGAATTTTTTTTAAAAAGAAAATTTTTGGGGAACCAAAACCCAACTAGACAAACTAAACCTTGAATTGGTTCCTCCAAAAAAAGGAAATCACTAAAAAAAAAATTTTGGGGTTAAAGAATGAGTTTGGGGGGAAAGGGAAACACAAACACTTAGTTTTAAAAAATATCGGGAAATTTTCCCCAGTAACGGGCAATAAAAACCTGCCCCAGTTTTTTTTTGCTTGGCCGATTTCATGGTCCTGAAAAAAATTACCTGGGTGGGCTAAATTGGGATGTCCTGACTATGGGTCGGTAGGGGGCATGGTTCCCCAAATTTTACTTTTTTTTCAGGGGCATGGGTTCAGCTCCCCCAAAAACCCTTTTTGTTCCGAGGGGGGAAATTAAAACAAACAAAAATTATCCCCCAAAATGAAAGAAAAAATTTAGATTAAAACATCTCATTAGTCAAAAAAAGACCCCTAATGGGAAATATAAAAAAGAGGGAGGGCAGCTAAGAAATCAAAAAATTTTCATTTTTAAAAAGAGAGAAATAAAGAAAGGAATAAGAAAAGCAAAAAGAGTTTAATGAGGCTAAAGGCCGCAAGGGTTTTCAAAACAAACCCCCAAAAGGGCTCTTTCAGGTATCCCGAAGTAAGATTAGGGACAAGTTTACCCCACAAAAAGAGTAACTCGGGCAGATCACGGGACAGTGATAAGGATACGAGTAAAATTCCCCAATACCTATTTTCCTCCCAGCTTTTCCCCCGGGAAAAATTTAATAGCAAAATTTTCCTGAAAAAATAGTTTCTGTAGAACGGAAACGATAATAAACAATGCACGTTTGCGGTAACAAATTTGAAAAGTTCCCAGCCAAATAGAGAAACTAAAACCTAACAAACCCCCCGGGTCTAAAGAACTTTTTGCAAGGGGTTTAAAAGGGAAATGAAAAGGGGACTTAAAAATTTCTTTTTGGGCTAATTTTTTAACAACACTAAAAACTGGCAAAATCCTTTATAAGGGGAAAAATGGCAAAAGTAATACCTATTTCCAAGGCGGGTGACAGCCCCTTGGGTTTTTCAAACTATAAACCCAAAATTTAAGGGCCTTACCTCCTTTGGGGGAAAATTTTTTAAAGGGAATCAATCATTGCCAAAAGCAATTCGAACCCAAATCTTGACGGGCACAGTTTTGTTTAATGAATCCAAAAAAGGGGTTTTACAAAGAGGCTTTCCTGTCAAAACAAAATTTTACAAATTTTTTTGACAAAGGGGGGAGGGGGTTTAAAATCATGGTAAAAAAAAAAAAATTTTGAAAAAATTTTGGCCCTTCAAAAAGGCTTTCAATAATTTCCCACACAAAATTTTTAAATTGGGGAAAAACTTTAAGTCCCGGGAAAAAGGGAGGAAAAATTTTTTTTCCGGGGTAGAGGCATGGCTGCCCAAATGGCACAGGGGAGTTTAAACAAAAAATGGGGAAAATCAGGGGGGGGCCGCCCACAAGCGGTTTTTCCTCAGGGTCAGTTTTGGGGCCCCTTGTTTTCCAATTTACAAAAAACGACAAAGATAAAGGAATAAAAGTTTAAAATAAGCAAATTTTAACTGGTGAAAACCAAAAAGGGGCCGGGTCCAATTCATTTAATGAGGACACTAGAGCACACCAGGATTATTTAAAATTAGACTGATGCAATGGCCCAAGGAAGGGCATTTTTTCCGTTTAATATTGACAAATGCAAAGTTCTAAATTGGGGACAGTTAAAAAACCATCCCACATATAAAATAAATAATGTAGTTTCTTAATACAACTAAAAAGCGAAAAGGAAATTTAAGGAGTTCTTTTTTGGGCAAAAAACTAAAACCAAAAAACAACAGTGCATTAGTGTTCAAAAATAAGGGTAAAAAGCTTTAAAACATGAACTTTTTTTTTTTTCTTTTTCGATTTTTTTCATTTTTTTTTTTGTTACAAAAAAAAGCATCTTCCCAATAGAAATTTTTACCAATTTTCAATAAAATAGCACAAAAAAAAACCCTGAAAAAAAAAAATTATTTACAAAAAATTCATACAAAAAACAGAAAACTTCGACAGGGAAATTTTGGGAACTGGGCAAAACTACCCCTAAAACAATGCAAAATTTGTATTTCAAGGGTTGGGGGGGGGCCGTTTCGAATTTACCCTTTTCTTCATTCATTCTTCTTCAAAATTTTTTTAACAAATTTTTAAGGGCTCAAAAAAAGTAAAAACCTTACTTCCGGATAACCCGAAACGGGCCGGGGAACCCCCGATTTTTTTTTTTTTTCGGAAAAAAACATTTTCGTCTTAAATGCTTTAAAACAAATGTTTATAAAAAATTTTCCCCCTGTTCGTTTTCTTTAATAAAAAGGACCCGGGGAGGTGAAAAAAAAGAGAATGGAACCCCCTTCAGAGAATGGGAATCAATTATTCCGATGGACCCAAAAAGAGAAAAGCCATATATTATTCAATCGGAGATTTACCAAATTTCTTTTTTTTTTTAAAAAGTTTATTATGCAATTAGCAAAATGTGTTTAGATAAATAAGCCGAAACTATAATGCGAAAAAATTAAAGAAAATACCCAGGGCCCCCCCGAGACAAAAAATTTTTTCCATGACTTTCCGCAAAATGGGCCAGGAGGTTCCTGGGTTGGAATTTAACTGAAAAAAGATCCCCCCCACTAATTAATATCCCAAAAAATCGTAAATTTAAATCTTAGAAAGAATAATACAATAAAAAACACAAAAAAAAAGGGAAAAAACCCAAAAAAAAAAATTGAGGACAGGTGAGAAACACCTCCCCGGGGGGTGGGTGAGGGTCCCCCTGGGGTGTTTTTAAATGACCAAAATTTTCCTTGAAAGGAAAAAAAATTGGCCCGTAAAACAATGATTTGGTACCTTTGGGTTTTTCCCAAGAGATTTTTACGAAAATTTTTCAAAAAATTAACTCAGTTTTGTAAATTTTTTTCGACAATTTTTCTTTTCCCCCGCGAAAAGGGCTGTTTAAACCCCTAACAAAATTTCTTGGCTTAAAACTAAAAGTATAAATAAAAGAATCCTCGGGTTGTTCTTCAATTTCTATATATCTTTGGTTGGGGCTCCCAACATTTCTGGTCCCTTATTGCAAAAGGGGTTTTAAAAATGCCTGGAAAACGAACAGGGGAAGTTTGGCAAAGATGACCCCTTTTATCAAAAAAATTTTCCCCCTTTGGGGAAATAGACTGGGGGCCCCCTTGAATCTGCACTCTCTCGAAAGCGTAAAATTAAAGGGGAGATATAAAATCGAGGTGTTAAATGAAAAACAGGAATAAATAAAGGGGATGTAAAAAAAAAACGGCTGGGAAAAATTTTCCCGTCAAACAGGGCTCGGCCCGCAATGGTTTTAAGTTGGAAAAATTCAGAAATTTAGAAGGAAAATAGGGAAGGGACCCGGTTTGGTAATAGAGTCGTGGAAGATTTAAAAAAACTTTCCCCAGTAAAAGTTATTCAGGCTAGAAAGTTTTTTGTGGTTTTAAAAAAATTTTTAAAAAAATACATGAGGGGTGTGGGTGGGTTTTGAGTTGGACCTGAGTGGGTGGGTTTATTAGGCCCCATCCCGGGGGGGGGTTCATTGGGGGGAAAACCGGGGGGGCACAAGGGCCGCTTTTGCAGGGTCAGTAGGGCCCGGTTTCAGTGTTTCCTTTATTCTTATTTCTTATGTTTTATGTTTTTATAAACACAGTGGGCCCCTTTATTTTTAAACACCCTTCTATTGCGGGTGGGCCTTCTTTTGCCCCAGGAATATCTTAAATTCTTTGTGACAAGGTGGGTTTTAATATTCCCTTTGAAGATTCAGGGTCACGTTGAAGCAAAAAATGCAGAAACCCGAAGATTTTGTCGGGCCCGCACATTCATTTATGCAACTCCCCCGCCCTCCCCCAACACAAAGGTTTTCCATTGAAATGAGATTGTTATTGCGGGTTTTACTGCTGAACACGGGTAGAGTGAGTACACAAGGGGAAGTTTTAAGGGAGGACCGCAAGCCCCCCCGGTTTCCCCCGGAGGGGGGGGCACCTGTGAGTATCCCGTCGGTTTGGCCGAGGAGTGAGAGAGGGGGTCCCGTTTCTTCCCACCCCACCTAGGTTTGGCCTAAAAGAGGGCACACGAATGCCCCCCGAAATATTAACAAGTCCCCGAGCAGACGGCTAGGCTTTTTGGCCGACATTTTCAGGGTGTCTACATTTGCCGGCCCCCGACCTCGCTCGTCCCGCCGCGACAATACTGGTGGGGCCCCTAGGTATAAAGGGAAATTTCACTTTGCTACCCCAGAGAGGGGACTGGCTTTCCCCTTTACAATAAATAAAAAAAAGGACAAAAAAAATGCGACAGGCAAAAAAAAAACTCTCCCCCCACCAGGGAAGAAAAACTGGTTTTTTCCCCGCGTTTTCCCTCCAGTAGAGAGCCCCAAGACCCTCCCGCACTGGAACTAAAACTTCTTAAAACCCGGGTTTTCCGCAAAGGGGGGAACCAAAAAAAATTGAAACCCCTCGTCAAATAACTTTTTTGCACGCTCACATCCCGCAAACAATTTACGACCGAAAACAAATTTTTTAAAAAGGGGTGACATTAACTCAGAGGGCAACACTGCCCCCGACCGTAATACAGCTTTTTTTTTTTTCCCTTTTGTTTTAAAACCTGGTGCCAAAACATCAATAATACTAAATCCATGGAAATTTTATAACACTCGGGTACCCTTCTAAAAGAAAATTTTTATAAATTTCAAGAAAATTTTTCCCACCCAGAAATCCAAATTTTTCGACTAGCTAAAACAATGTGTGGCATTTAAACCCCAAATTTTTTGGGAACAAACAATTTCAAACTAGCGTAGGAGTCAGACAAGTCAAATAGGGTTTTTTTCGACAATGTTTACAGAAATGTCCCGGTCGAGGCCAAAAGTATGGGGGCCTTTCTGGGCCGCTTCCAACCAGTAGTAGTTTGGGGAAAGGGAAAAGACGGGTTTTTTCCCTAACATTAAATTGATCGTGGGGGTTGAACGCCCCAACCCCCCTCCAGCTCCCGCTTTCGGCCTGCTTTTGGCCACTTCTTCCCGGGAACCCAAAGGGTTTATAAGGGGGTTTTTTTTTGGGAAAGGTTGTAGAGCGGGTTAATGAAATACTTTTTCGGAGGCTTCTTAGTTTTATGATAACTAGGTTGGGTTACACAAACTTTGTGTTTGGGGCCCATGGCCCCGGGGGGGGCCATGCCCCGAGAGAAGTGGGAATTTCTTGTGTCGAATCCAAGGGGCCCCGTGTGATGAAGGGGAGGGAATCCCGGGCATACTGAAATGGGAAAAGGGCCCAAATTTTCCCGCACCTTGAGTGGCGGGGAAAAAATGAACCCAAGCTGGCAGACAGCCCGGGCTTCGTTGGGAGACAGTAAGGCGGGCTAAAATACCCGCCACCTACCGCGCGTCGTCCCGAACCCCGACAATACTGGGATTAAAAAAAAAAATCTTTTTCTCCCCCTCTCTCTCTCGTAAGGGAAAAAAGGGCACAGAAAACAAATAAAAAAAATATAATACAAAAGGCATGAAAAAAAAACTTCCCCACAGGGGGGGAAGAAAAAAAAATAAGGGGTTTTTTAAACAAAACGTGGGCAAAGGCAGTGAGCAAACGAAAGTGTAAACACGCAAACCCCACCTGGGCCCGGACAAAAACTGCCAAAAAAAAGGGAAAAAACATCGCTGCGGCGAGCTGTGACTAAAAAAGGGGACGGCCTCCCTGGAACGGGGAAGCAAAAAACGTAGGAATCGCTGCAAATTTTTTACTCAACCTGGGGCAACGACCTGCCGGTGCCCCCGAGTGAAGGGGTGACAAAACTCGGCAACTGGGGAGCTTTTTGGCAAAAACAAATCAGGAGGACACTTCTCAACGGTACATCCCCCGGGCTATCACTGCCGGCGAGCGTGGGGCGAGTTGTGAGCGAGTCCTGGGGAGACACTGGGCGAAACTTTTGGGAGGGCCGTAAAAACCCAAAAACCAACTGCAGTGAGAGGCTAGCAGTCCCCAAAATGACGACATCTTTGTGCAAACTGCCTTCCCCCCCTGGGGAAACTTTGTACACGAGGCTGACAAAAGGGGGCCCCGCCGACCCGGCCCCGGGGTGCGGCTTTACAGTATCCAAACCCCTCGACGTTGGAGTTAAAAACCGGGGGGGGTTTGCCTAAGCGTCCCCAGGGCTTGTTTCCCCTAAAAAAATAACTTCACCTGATGGTCTGGAGGTGAAAATGAAACAAATTTTCGATGGGGTGAAACAGGTACAATTTTGCAGAACAACCCACGACGAGCAAAAACTTTCTGTACAAGGGGGGTCATACGCTCAGGGCTGAAAAATCACTGTCAAACCTTGGGCAGGCGGGGGACTTAACAAAAGTGGGGCTCCAAAGGGTCTTACCCCAACCTCACGGACACAAATAAAAAATTTTTAAACACACCGCGTACAAACTTTTCAACATGGCTTTAAATAGCCCAAAAGATAAAATTTTCTGGCACAAAACTGACACTAAGACCAAAACTAAAATGTGAGAAACTATGAGAGGAAAATTTTAAAAAAAACAAACATATATCCCTTTTCCAATTTTTCTCGACAATACTGAAAAAAATTTCTAAAACCTTTTGATTTTGACATCATGTGATTCAGCGTGATTTCGCGAGGGGACCCTCCCGCAGACAACCGGGTGACCAGCAGACACGTGGGTGACGTCGCAGACATCGTGAGGGGAAAAACAGCAAAACACGTGAGATGGGCGTCAACAACATCGTGACGTCCCTTAATCGGGCAACATGTGGGTGACGTCAGCAGACATCTTCCCAGGTGACGTCAGGGAGACAAACGTGAGGGGGACGTCAACAACATCGTGAGGGGACTTCCCGCAGACAACTGACGTCATGAAGTCGGGGCCCGCACGTGGGTGGGTTCCCAAAGTTTATGCGGGCGCAACCAAAAGCATGAGGCCTTTGGGTATCTGGTAACTCACGTGGGTTGTTTGGCAAAGTGACATCGGCCACACCCAACCCTGGTGTCGATTCACTGGTGTCGTGAACTACGTTGGGGTGCGAACCACGCAGCTTCAGTGGCCTCGGGGACTCGGAAAAACACACACTGGCCCACGAAACCCCCCAAAAACAGCAGAAAACACAGCAAAAAAGTGATAAAAGGGGAGTGGGGTATGGGAGTGGGGGTGGGGAGGAGCGTGGGTGATGCATGGCGGGGGGAGCAGGGGGAAGGTGAGAACAGCCCCTTTTCCTCTCCTCTCCTTTCCCCCCCCCCAAAACACGTGGAAAGCTCACACTGGACGCAGAAATTTACCACAAACTCACCTCTGGCTTTCTGAAACACTTTTGGGGACTTAACAACAACCCGCAAAAATACAATTACGCTGAAAACGTGACTTGAGAAACAGCGTGGGGCACTGTAAGGGGGAGACGCTGGAAAGCCACTCACAAAATTTTCGAAGAAAAAAAGGCAAATTTCCCGGCCCGGGGTCCTGCTTTAAAACCAGTGTCTGGATGGGCCCAACTGCAGACACGACATCAGGATAACTCCCTTGAGAAAAAAACGATGCCCTTTTTGTGTAGGGGGGAGAAGTGTGACTTCCCTACCTCCCCCCCCCCCTTTTTCCCCCAGCAAACACAACTGCGGGAAGCAAACCCCTTTCCAAACCCTTTATAACGGGGTTAAATTTGTAGGTGTAGCGGGGGTGAAAGGGTATTAAAAGTCTTCGGGGGCTTCTTTGTTTTTTTTTTAAAGGGGCGTAGTGGGTTACACAGGCTTGGGGTGTTTGTGCCCATGGCCCGGGAGGGGGCCCTCCCCGAAAGAGACTGGGAAAAACTTGTGCTTTTTTTGCCAGGCCCGCTGTGTGAGTGGGGAGCGAGGCCCAAAACTGGCATAAATGAAGTGAAGGCCAAAAATTTCAGCACTTTAGTGGCGCGAAATATGAACAAAACTGGCAGACAGCTGGGCTGTCCCGTGCAGACAAAACCCGGCTGTCTACAAGAATGTTTACGAGGAAAGGGCCCTTGAAAAACACTGAACTCATAATTGGGTCATGAGCCAGCTTTTAATGGCATGTTTTTTTGTTTCATGGTCAGTTTTAAACCTTGGGGATTTTTTAACCCCCCCGGGGATGATAAACGTGACCATAAAAAAAAATGTACTTGGTCAGCAAAAATACTCAGGTTTGGGGGTTGTGGCATTTTTAAAAAAAATGATAGTTGGGGTTTAAAAGAGGCGTAATGGGGCCCACGTACCTCAATTTTCTGTTCTTTTTCTGACGGGTGAAATGCAGGGGTGGGGTTTTTTGCTCCTATCTTGCAACCTCTTCCCAAATTTCCGAATGTTGCGTGTTTTAAAAAAGCGCTTTTGCTACATTATTAGGTTTAAATTAAATGTTTTTGTTTTTCCTCTGCCTTTAAACTAAGAGCTTTTACCTACCTCAGTTTTATTTTTAAAGCTGAAACCCATTAAATTTTAATTTTTTTCAAGGAACAGGATGAAATAAGAACCTTAGAACGTTCCCGACTTTGGGGTCAACCAAAAAATGAATTTAGTTACAAGAAAAGATGTTCCTGAAGGGTTTTCGCCAAAGTGGAATTATTTAGAAACACGTCCCTTTTGGGTTTGTGTTTTCCCCCCTGTCTGCGAAGTGGAGGGAACGTGTGGTACCTTGACATTATATTGGATTTGTGCATAACAGTAAGGCCTCCCCACGTTCTCCGATTGAAAAGCCCGTTGGATTTAGGATCATCCTGGCCGGGCCCAGGCAAGAAAACCCAAATTTGTCTTTTTTCGCTTCTCAATTTTTGTCCAGAAGTCGGGAAAACTGGGGCAAAAAACTAAATAAAAAATTGCCCCTTGGGGACTACACAGAGTTTTTCAGCCTCTGTTATTGAGCAGGTATTAAATTTTAACCTTATAATTTTAGCTTTTTTAACGACCCCTTTCTTACCAGGAAAATTCCCTTTTACATGATTCTTATAAAAATTTTGTAGTTTTTAAATTTCAATTTCCCTGAAATCCACCTCAACCTTGGAATTTTTAAAAATCTTACTTCCTTTTCCCCTTTCCACTGCCAGCATTAAAAGGGACCATGCTTTCTACAGGCCTCATCATTTTCCTTTTGTTTTTTTTCTGCTCAAAAAATTGGGTTTAAACAAAGGCATTTGTTTCATTTTGAAAGGTGAAAACAGACCCTGAGAAACACTTTTTTAAAAATTTTTTTTCCCCATTTTGTATCCACTTTGTAGAAAACTTGTATACTTAATGGAACGTGTTGACGCCATTTTTTCAAATTTTTTAAAAACCCCCAAAAATAATACTTTTGGCGATAACAAATAAAAACCCCAAAGGGAAAAAAAAGATAATCAACACACCCTTTTAAATTTCCCCAAATGTTAAAACTTTTTTTGACCAGTTGAACCCCTTTAAAGGGAAAATTTGAAAAGATATCCAAAAACCTAGCAAGATCGACTATCCTACAGGAAAAAGTCATTTTCCAAAAATGCCAACCGTCGGATTTAAAGTTTCAGTTTAAAAACCCTCATTTAACACGGTAGCAAAAATTCCTAAAAACAAACCCGGGGTTTTAAAAAACCGGTAAGATGAAAATGAATCCCTTTTTGGGGGAAAAAAAAGGGTTACGGTTTTTCCTTTAGAGCCCCCAAAAAAGCCGAAAACTTTTTTAAAAAGGGCCCCCACATCTTACCAAAAAAATTTTGAATTGTAATTGTAGTTCATTGTTGTGATGAATTAATTTCTGTTTTTTAAATACTTAAAACACAAAAGAAACAGAAATAAGGGGAAATTTTTTTTACCTTAAATTGTGGTTGGGGGGTGTTTTTGGGGGTGATTTTTTGAAGAGAGTGGGCCCAGTTTTTGTTGTGGCCCTACTGGGCTGAAAGGGGGATGTAGAGGTTTTTGGTAATGTTGTCTAAGCCCTTCAGTCCCGTCAAGTCATTCATAAGTCAGTCAAATTTAAATTTAGGGGGTCAGTCAAATTCCCTTTTAGTAAGGGTTTTGCAAGTCATTCATAAGTCCCGTCCCAAATCATTCAAATAATCAGATCAAGTTATTTATAAAATTAGCAATTTAGTAAGTCATTTTAAATCATTTAGAAAATCAGTCAAGTTTTGTTCGTAAGCAGTCAAGTTATTTAGTAAATCAGTCAAGTGGGTTCAGTAAGGGCAGACAAGTGGGTTCAGTAAGGGCAGGGAATTTATTCATAATTTAGTCAAGTTAAATTTTTTAATCAGTCAAAACATTCAGTAAAATCAGTAAAAAAGCCATTTAAATCGTCAAGTCATTCAGTAAGTCAATCAAGTGACTTAGTAATTCAGTCAAAAGGGTTCAGTAAGTCAATCAAGTCATTAATAATCAAGTCATTCAGGAAGTTTCCCCAAATCCAATTTTTCCAGGGAAGTCAATCAAGTAAAAAAAGCATTTAAAATCACTCAGGAACTTTAAAAAATCGTTTAGTAAATCAGTCAAGTGATTTTTTAAGTCAGTCCCAAACGATTTCAGTAAGTTTAGTCAAGGATTCCCGTAAGTCAGGTTTAAAACATTCCAAAATAAGTCCCGTCACGTCGTTCAAAGTAGCAAAATGATTCATCAGTCAAGGGGACTTTTTTTAAAAACAAGTGATACAGTAAGTCAACCAAGTCATTAAGTCATCCCCGGATTCAGAAAGTCGTCCAAAAATCGATCAGTAAGTCATTTAATTTATTCAAAAGGGCAACAAGTCCCCTTCAGTAAAGTCAATCAAGAGATTCAAAAAGGGCCCCCCAAGTGAAACCCGTAATCAGTCAAATCGTTTTAAAAAGTCAGTCCCAATGAATTTTGTAAGTCATTTAAAATCATTTAGTAAAAACATAAATTTGACCAGTAAGTCAGTCCCAAATCATTCAGTTTAAACAGTCAATGACTTAGAAAATCTTTAAGGGATTCAGTAAGCAATTCAAGTTTAAATTTAAGGGCAGTCAAATCATTTCCCGTAAGTCCCGTCAAGTCATTCATAAGTCAGTCAAATCATTTATTTAAATTTAGTCCCAAATCGTTCGGAAAAAGTCCCACGTCGTTCAGTAATCAGCATTAAGTCAGTCAAATTTAGTCACTCAGAAAGTCCGTCGCACAAAACTTATGTTTACCTTTTTTTTTGTTTACAAAGTAAACCCCTTATTTTATGGCCAAAGGTTATTTTCTTGCCCAAAATCTTTTTTTCCTTTGTTTTAATTTTAAGACTTAATGCTTAAAAACCTTTTCTTGCTACTTTGAGCCAAAAACTGGTTGCTTGCTGGGGGTCCCCTGATTGCTTGGCAAAATAAGAAAAGCAAATTTTTAAAAAAAATCAAAACACAATTTTACAATCACAACTTTTAAGCAGAGAATTGGCCCGGAAAACATATGAATACGAATGTTTTAAGGGGGAAAGGTGTTCGAGTGGTTTCTGGGGGCGGGGGGGGGTCTTTTTCCCCGCTTTAACCACAAAAAGGGGCCCGCTTTAGGGAAAAGGGGGTTTTTTTTACCTTCCTGCAAAATGAACCGTGTTTTTAAATTTATCCTAAATACGTGTTTTCATAAAAATTGTGCCGCAATTCTTTTTACCATTCAAAACCCAAATCGTGCCAAATAAAAAAAAAATACTAAATGGGCGGGCTACGAATGAAAAAAAAAATTAGAACCCCCGAACCCCAAAAAAAATGAAAATATCAAAAAATATTTTAAAGAAAAAAAAAAAAAAAGACCCCCGTTGGTTCCACTGTGATCTTAAACACACAGGAATTTTTCTTAAAATTCAGATCTTCAGATTTATTGATCAAATAATGGTAGTTAACCTGGGAAGTGGTTTAGTGTGGTTCCAAAGTCCCTCAGTACGGTTCGTAGTATCTCACGGCAAAATATCAAAGGGGAATTAGGAAGTTTGCTAAAAACCCCCTTACGTTCCAATTTCCTGGGGGTTTTTCTCCCATAATCCACGTCTACTCTGGAAAGACCAAAACTAGCAGCAAGTTGATAATAAAAAAAAATTGGTTACAGGATGGGTTTTTAAGGGAAAAACAATGAAGAAAAAACCAAAAAGGGTTGGGAATATTGCCCCTTTTGTATCATTACTGGAAAACCAAAATAATGAACCATAAATGGCACATAAAAACATTTCAAAAATTTATCAAACTAGCAGCATATATGTAAAAATTTTTCCTAGGGTAATCCCCCGGTAAGGAAAAATGGCTAATTTCCATTTTACATAGTTCTACAATAATTAAGTGTGAGAAATTATGGGGGCATAATGTTCACAGGGACTGACCCGGGAAATTTTTACATATATATAATTTTCGTATTTCGTCCCCTAAAAACTTGAGTAAAAAGGACGTGGGCTGCTGCTGCCCCCGGGGTTTTACTTGGGGGCATTTAAAATTTTCACAACAAAGGGGGCAGGGTACCTGGTGTCGTATCAAAACAGTCCCGATTGGGAAATTAAAACCCGTTTGGGGCTATAACGGGCCGCTATGGAAATTTCTTCTACCAGCAATAAACAAAGAAAAACCAAAGGGATAGCTAATGAGGAAAAAATTTGTGGACTTTGCAATTTAATGGTACAAGAGGGAAATTTTAAAAACTCCCGCTCTCGATGTGTACGTCTTTTGGGGAATAAGTTCCAGAAGTGGCCATAAACCTGTGAATCAGCCGGGGATGGTGAGCATGCATGATGTAACAAGCTATTACACTTGGGGGAAATCAGGAATGTGCCAAATTCAGGCGGGGCAAACTGACATAAAGGTCGCCCAAAATTTAAAAAGGGACGATACAAACGGTCACAGCAGGAAGGGGTCACTGGTCCGTATGGGGATACCTAGGGTGAAACTCTGTGAAATGGGCGCTACGACTCCTAAACCCCTCGAATTTGGGATTGGGGAAAAAATTTTTAACTCCCGGTATTTGTGACATGCAGGGGGGCGACGCACTTTTCTTTTTTGTGGGGCGTATGAACCCCCTGGCTGCGTAATGTGGTAGAGGACTTTTAGACAAGGGCAAGCAACCCAAAGGGAAAAGGGTGTTGAGGGGGAGAAAGTGGATCAAGATTCAGGGGCCCCCATTTGACACGCCTTTTCAAATGTGTGTCAGGAGTGAGGGGGGTGGATTTTATGTTCAAGGGGTGGGGGAGACCCTCGTGGAAGTGAATTGCAGCAAGGAAAAGAATCGATAAAATCAACGTTTTGGGGGAAAATTTTGGGGAATAAGAGGGCCCCCCTTTAAAACGATTTGGGACGACCTGGATCTTGGGGCTGCTGTAAACCCGGGGGGAGGGGGGAAGGAAATTCGTCCTAAAAGTGTTTTACAAGGAAACCCTGTTCCCCGGAGAACGGTGGAGGAAAAGGGTTTATCATGGGAGAACAGGAAAGACAAGATGCGGTTTAAGGGGGTACGGGGAAAACCACAGCATGATTTATGATTCAACAAATGCTTTCGCCCGAACCCGCGTCCCGGGAAAAAACATGGGCAATGGGCCCTTCAGAGTGGGTTTAAGAGGGACTCAGGGACAGGGGTTTGGGTAAGGGAGCACCAAAAAAAGGGGGGGAAAGATAGGGGGCAAATGAGACGACCCAAATGACAAATCGTAGTGTCAAGGGGAAAAACCCCCCTTTGTCCGGTTTTTAAATGCTTACTTTGAACCCTCAATGGTTTGGGGGTACAGAAAAAGTTTGAAATGGTTTAAAGGGAAAATTTGGGGGGCGTCAAGGTTTTGAAAGTCGGTTCTTGCAGGGAAAACAAGTATAGACATTTGGGTTTTGAGTTTTAAGTGGAGGATAAATGGTATGTTTTTTCATGCAGCAGATTTAAAAAGGGTTGTGGGTATTTTGGGGAAAGGAAACAAACCCGTTTTGGGTTTTCAGGCATTTTGGGAAAGGGGGGGGGGGGAGGGTTATTCGTGTGGATTGGGTTTTTTGGGTTAGGTAAGATTTACGTTGGTGTTGGTGTTTTCCCGGGAGAGGGTGATGTACGTGTTAAAAAATAAATTTTTTTGGGAAGTTCTGGGAAAAATTACTTTTTCCCTGGGGTTCCGGGGGGACCGGATAGGGGGGTGAATGGAACTTTGTGATAAGGGTAAGGTGTTTAACCGAGGGGGCCAGGACATTGTAAGGGTATATTGGGAGAATTGTTGTCCTGGGTGGGTTTGATCAATATTTGTGGAGGGGGGGGCGGTGGAGCATACATTATTAGGCGTGGGTATGATGCTAGGCTCGATCGTTTGTACGTCCCCAAACAGTGGTAATACATAGTGCGAGGGTGATGGACGTGGTATTTTCTGATCATAGGGGTGTTTTGGTGATTATAGGTTGGGACTGGTTTGCCAAGAAGGTGTAAGGGTATTGGAAGTTAAATGTAAAGTTGTTGCAGGAAGAGTCTCGACAGTCATTTAAGCAATTTTCGGTGGGGTTGGTAGCGGAGGTGCCTGGGAATGGTGATCTGGTTAGCTGGTGGGACTCGGTGGCGAAATCAAGTATTAAGGATTTTTATGTACGAAGTGGGAGTATAATAGGTTAAAGTATAGGTATCAGTCTTATCTGGAGGGGCAGTTGAGAGCTTCTTATGAGCGTGGGAGTGCTAGTTATCTGGTGGAGAGATTCAGGGATTAAGGGAGAGTATTAGGGATTCGAAAAAATGAAAGATTCGATGGTGCAACGAGTTTTGACTGGGCTAGATAGGTGTTATGGGTGATATGCCTTCTGCATGTGTGTTGAGAGGACAGCGTAAGAGAAGAGCGGCTACGGAGATGATGGGCTTAACTGTTCAAGTGGGGATGGTAGGGTATAGGGAGGGGCAGGTAATAGTGTCGACTGAGGTTTTACATGGGATTTTGCCATCTGGGGTTGTGTTATTTAATAGGAGACTAAGGGAGAGTGGGGAGTGCAAAGCGTGTTTATGTCCGAAAACTATTTTCATGTGGTGTACTTTTATACTTGTTAGAAGATGTGAGAGTATGGTTAAGTAGGGTGGTTAGGTTAGTGGGTGGGGAAGGGTTACAGGTGTTGAGGGTGTTAAGTTTAGATATAGGTGGAGGAGTCAGCAGTGGTGTGAATGTGGTTGGTATGTGGTTACTGATTTTATTTATATATCTTGGGTCATGAGGGAAGTGGGTGTGGAGGAAAGGATAAAAGTGTTAGGGCTACAATATATAGAACTAAGTGTCGCAATAGGGATCTTTATGGGGGAAGATGGGAGACAGCATTTACTGAGGTTATCGTAGATTTCGGTTGAAGGATTTAAGAGATTTAAGTTTAAAGTAAAGGGTAGCGCGGGCATGAAATT
>NW_026488982.1:0-21823 GCF_026875155.1 Cherax quadricarinatus
GTCCGTTACATAAGTATCATTAAGGTGCATGAGAGTATGTAAATACCTGTACATTGCAATTCTGGTAACTCATTTGTATCTATAAGGGCATCTCAGTAATAAATTATTTTGACTATACTCAATTTTTTTATTTTCCTGATTCTTAGCATTCACAGTTGTGAGCGTAAATATAGCAGTTTAGACTATCGTGAAGCAAGTATTATTGCTCTGTTGCTATATAATGTATGGCAGTTATATTTCTCATCTTACACGCTGTGGTGCGGGGGTCGATCCCCGGTAGGGGTGGAAAACATTAGGACTTATTTCCTTAAGATACCTGCTTTCCTTAAGATACCTGCTTTCCTTAAGATACCTGCTTTCCTTAAGATACCTGCTTTCCTTAAGATACCTGCAGTAAAATGGGTACCTGGTTGTTAGTCGACTGGTGTGGGTCGCATCCTGACGCAAAACTCACCTAATTTACCTGAAATGCTCAGCATAACAAGCGGCTTTAATATAGTAGTATGTCATTGATGTCAGCTAGGTCTTTATACATGTACTTGTAGAAATTTAAATTATACTATAATATATATATATATATATATATATATATATATATATATATATATATATATATATATAAATATATATATATATATATATATATATATATATATATATTATATATATATATATATATTATATATATACACACACATTACATTTATTGGTGTTGTGTAATTTTACACGTGATTAATATTTTTAAAAGACTATGATCTAAAGTCACCTAACTAAAACTCACCTAACTAAAACTCACCTAACCTAACCTAACCTAACCTAACCTAACCTAACCTAACATAACCTAACCTAACCTAACCTAACCAAACCTAACATAACCTAACGAAACCTAACATAACCTAACGAAACCTAACATAACATAACATAACCAAACCTAACCTAACCTAACCTAACCTAACCTAACCTAACCTAACCTAACCAAACCTAACATAACCTAACCTAACCTAACCTAACCTAACCTAACCAAACCTAACATAACCTAACGAAACCTAACATAACCTAACCTAACCTAACCTAAACTAACATAACCTAACCTAACCTAATCTAACCTAACCTAACCTAACCTAACTTAACCTAACCTAACCAAACCTAACATAACCTAACCTAACCTAACCAAACCTAACCTAACCTAACCTAACCTAACCTAACTTAACATAACCTAACTGTAGAGACGGTAGTAACTGATTACACAAACAATCTGAACTGTAGAGACCGTAGTGACTGATTACACAAACAATCTGAACTGTAGAGACGGTAGTGACTGATTACACAAAACAATCTGAACTGTAGAGACCGTAGTGACTGATTACACAAACAATCTGAACTGTAGAGACGGTAGTGACTGATTACACAAACAATCTGAACTGTAGAGACCGTAGTGACTGATTACACAAACAATCTGAACTGTAGAGACGGTAGTGACTGATTACACAAACAATCTGAACTGTAGAGACGGTATGACTGATTACACAAAACAATCTGAACTGTAGAGACCGTAGTGACTGATTAACACAAACAATCTGAACTGTAGAGACGGTAGTGACTGATTACACAAACAATCTGAACTGTAGAGACGGTAGTGACTGATTACACAAACAATCTGAACTGTAGAGACGGTAGTGACTGATTACACAAAACAATCTGAACTGTAGAGACCGTAGTGACTGATTACACAAACAATCTGAACTGTAGAGACGGGAGTGACTGATTACACAAACAATCTGAACTGTAGAGACCGTAGTGACTGATTACACAAACAATCTGAACTGTAGAGACGGTAGTGACTGATTACACAAACAATCTGAACTGTAGAGGCGGGAGTGACTGATTACACAAACAAACTGAACTGTAGAGGCGGGAGTGACTAATTACACAAACAATCTGAACTGTAGAGGCGGGAGTGACTGATTACACAAACAATCTGAACTCGGCCTAACAAAAATTCAGCGCCTCTTGTTGCACTTAACATAAGTATAAATTTAATGTCATTACTAGAAGACAAAAAGAGTGCAGATGTAATATATACAGACTTTGCAAAAGCCTTCGACAAGTGTGACCATGGCGTAATAGCGCACAAAATGCGTGCGAAAGGAATAACAGGAAAAGTCGGTCGATGGATCTATAATTTCCTTACTAACAGAACACAGAGAGTAGTCGTCAACAGAGTAAAGTCCGAGGCAGCTACGGTGAAAAGCTCTGTTCCACAAGGCACAGTACTCGCTCCCATCTTGTTCCTCATCCTCGTATCCGACAAAGACAAGGATGTCAGCCACAGCACCGTGTCTTCCTTTGCAGATGACACCCGAATCTGCATGACAGTGTCTTCCATTGCAGACACTGCAAGGCTCCAGGCGGACATCAACCAAATCTTTCAGTGGGCTGCAGAAAACAATATCAAGTTCAACGATGAGAAATTTCAATTACTCAGATATGGTAAACACGAAGAAATTAAATCTTCATCAAAGTACACAACAAATTCTGGCCACAAAATAGAGCGAAACACCAACGTCAAAGACCTGGGAGTGATCATGTCGGAGGATCTCACCTTCAAGGACCATAACATTGTATCAATCGCATCTGCTAGAAAAATGACAGGATGAGAACCTTCAAAACTAGGGAGGCCAAGCCCATGATGACACTCTTCAGGTCACTTGTTCTATCTAGGCTGGAATATTGCTGCACACTAACAGCACCTTTCAAGGCAGGTGAAATTGCTGACCTAGAAAATGTACAGAGAACCTTCACGGCGCGCATAACGGAAATAAAACACCTCAATTACTGGGAGCGCTTGAGGTTCCTAAACCTGTATTCCCTGGAATGCAGGCGGGAGAGATACATGATTATATACACCTGGAAAATCCTAGAGAGACTAAATACCGAACTGCACACGAAAAAACATCAAATTTCGAAAGCAAAAGACTTGGCAGACGATTTCAACATCCCCCCATTGAAAAGCAGGGTGTCACTAGCACGTTAAGAGACCATACAATAAGTGTCAGGGGCCCGAGACTGTTCAACTGCCTCCCAGCATACATAAGGGGGATTACCAACAGATCCCTGGCAGTCTTCAAGCTGGCACTGGACAAGCACCTGAAGTCGGTTCCTGACCAGCCGGGCTGTGGTTCGTACGTTGGTTTGCGTGCAGCCAGCAGCAACAGCCTGGTTGATCAGGCTCTGATCCACCAGGAGGCCTGGTCACAGACCGGGCCGCGGGGGCGTTGACCCCCGGAACTCTCTCCAGGTAAAATCCAGGTAAACTGTTGAAAAGCATCTTGTGTGACCTTCATGTGTGACCTTGTGTGATCTTGCGTGACTTTTTTTGTGACCTTGTGGGACCTTGTTAGTTCTCATGAAGACGCAGAGAAATGATGTAAGTTTCTGTGATGAAGCATTCTTAATCATACACCTGCTACAGTGACCTTAACAATCATACACCTGCATACAGTGACCTTAACAATCATACACAAGCATACAGTGACCTTAACAATCATACACCTGCATACAGTGACCTTAACAATCATACACCAGCATACAGTGACCTTAACAATCATACACCTGCATACAGTGACCTTAACAATCATACACCTGCATACAGTGACCTTAACAATCATACACCTGCATACAGTGACCTTAACAATCATACACCTGCATACAGTGACCTTAACAATCATACACCTTGTGATGCAGTTCAGATGGGCTTGTGAGGTCTCTAGGGAGACCTAATTATATGGTCACACCTGCCTTAGCAAATGTCGGGTAGTCACGCCTGTCATGAAGGGGGGTAATGATTGAATAGGATATAAGGGGAATATGGGAGTAAGGGATTATGTAGGGAGGGGAGAGGCAGGCGAGGTGGTAGGAGTGAGATGATTAGCGGAGGTAGGTAGGTAATGACAGGTCAGTGGTGACCACCACGACACTCATTAACTCTACACTACTCACTAACATATGCCTCGCCCACTCTTCACTCATGTATAAACATAATAAAAAATAATAAATAGGAATAGCTAAAAGACAGGGACAGTGAATATTACTATTCTACTCAAAAAACAGTTTATTATTACGTCTTTGTACCATAATATATTTGGGAACAGAACATTATTGTGGTTTAGATAAATGGGGTGGTACACAAGCAGTGAGACAGGGAACACAATCAACTTGACCAAAATGAATGTAACTTACAATATAGCACAGAGGACAGTTCACTACAGGAACTAAGCCACAGGTCCCAAGACCTACACAGCACGAGTACTGCGCCAAGCCAGTACTCTGCCCAATGCCTCCAACAGTCTCCTCCAGAGACTTCAGCAGCCTTCTCCCGAGCCCTGCACCCCAAGCCCGCCGCTCCTCTCGAAATGTCTCTGCTCAGAGCTCTGCACCCAGGCCAGGCTCTGCCCGAATCTTCTGCTCAGGAGCTCTGCGCCCCAGCAGCAGCTCCACTCCAATCTCATGATCATGCTCTTCCTTGGGCTTTTATGGTGGTCCAAGCACCCTCCACAACCACGTGTACGACCTGACGCCTAGGTCTGAGGCGTCAAGAACAAAGGACCTCAGACGTGGGCGTGGCTACAGACGTTTGCCAAGGCAAGGTGTGACCATATAATTGGTTAAATTAGGTCTCCCCAGAGACCTCACAAGCCCAGCTGGACTACATCACATCCCACTTTCTCCCCCAATTTAAAATATCTGAGAACTAGGACAATTTGTCCTAGTTATTAGACTATTTTAATCCTAATCCCTTAAATCTATTACAATACAAAGACAAAATTAAAACATAATACAATTAATTTCCCTCAACCTCCTCAACTACCACAAGGCAGCATAATCAGTACCTCTGGCAGTTGGCCAGCATAATATTTCGCTCTCTGGTGCAAAGCCTCCTTACCCGTTATTTCTCCTTAAACCTAAATATCGGGCTCCAGTGCCTTCCCTACTTCTACTAGAAATGCACTAGCCAATGCTAGTCACCCTCGCACGTTAACCATTGGGCCAAACCTCTCTAGGCTTCTATGGCGTGGAAAACTGCTCCAACGGGTTGCATTCTTTCAATAACTGCAACTGGACCACTTCACGACCACCAAGGTCGCATTTTCGGCACACTTCACATGCACACTACAACATCTGAAAATCGAGACAGGGCAGGCATCGCAGCTAAGACCCTCCATTATCCTATGCCACTACTAGGATTCACTGGCCTCATAAAACAAGGCGGCCATAATCACTGGACCGTTTTCAAGGTCACCTTATTCCACACAGGTAACACTAACACTTCTGGCAAGTCAAAGTAGGCTGGGACATCTCACACTCTTAATTGTCTCTCATGGCTGGCAGGGCATCCCCGCATACCTGTCGCACAGGTCTACCAGCAAGGCAGGACACACCTCCATGCCGCCCTTGAAAGCAGGCTGGTCCCAGCAGCTGGAGTCCATCTCCGCGGCTCACGTCCTCCACATCTCCGAGGATGGCAACTCCTTCATAGTGGATTCTCCTGTCCTGGCACACCAGCCAGAATCCCTCACACACCACTGCAGCATCACCGCCATTCCTCTTGAGCTAGGCAGCATCGCAGCATCACAGCACGGCCACAGCATATCCATCATCACAGCACGGCCGTATCACAGCAGCACATAGCACGGCCGTATCACAGCAGCACACAGCACGGCCACAGCATCGCAGCACGGTCCCAGCATCACAGCAGCACACAGCACGGCCACAGCATTGCAGCACGGCTACAGCAACTCAGCACGGCCACAGCATAGAAAAAAAAACCCAGGGGTACAGACTCAGCAGCATAAAAACCCAAGCCGACATCAGCATTAGCAGGCTTAGGGTAAATTGCTCGGGTTAGCCCACCTTGTCCCGGGCCCAGGGGACACACCCCTAGCCGTCTGCTTTTACTATTCATTTTTTCGCGGCCTTTCCCCAGTGGGGCCCTCTGTAGGCCACCTAGGTCGGTAACACCCCGTCCACCCTCTCTCACTCCCGCCCGGGGCCCGGGCCCGGGCCGTACACAAGTTTTTTCCCCCCCCCTCCAGGGCCCTGGCTTGGGGTTTTATTCCTAAACACTCCCGTTGTGTACTCACCCCAAAACCCGTTTTAAAACCCAATTTAGTCCACGGCCTTTATCATTCCCTCCCTCCCAACCTTCATGGGCACAAAAAAAACCGCTTTTAAAACATTTAAGAACAAATTTAAAAAGGGTGGCAGGGGTGGGAGGGGCATTGTGAGCCTTTTCAGGGTGGGGGGGGATCGGTCGACACCAGTCAACTTTCACCCGGTCTCCCCAAACGCACCCTTAGCCTAAAGAGTTTTTGCTACTCCCCGTCTTGACGGGACCCAAAGATAACTTCGTCCAAATTTTTTCCCACAAAACTGGACATACATAAACGGCGTCATCTCCACCTTACCCTTTTCACGGTTCACCTCATAAACCCCCCTCCAGCCCTTCAACTCTCCGCACCATTCTCCTGCCCCCTACAGCGCCCAAACGCCCTTCTCACTACAAGAAGTAGAATTCCCCCAAGAATTTCCAAACCGGGCAAAACCCCAAGGGGTGAACCCATTTTCTTAGCCCCAAACCCCCAGCAAAGTTCAGGCTAGGGCAGCTCGTACTCATATAGTGTCAAACACTACCCCAGCCCCTTTCGTTTTCCCCCCACAGTCTTTTTTTTTTTTGTGTTGCCCATTTAAAAAAAACCCTTTTTTTTTTTTCCCCTTTTTCCCTTTGTTTTTTTATTCCCAGTTCATCCCCGGGTTCTTTTTTCCCCAAAGGTTTTTTGTTACAGTAAAATTTACCCCGCCCCCAGTTCAAATTTCCCATTTAACTTTTTTTTTAGCACTTTGCGAGTAGTGCGAAAAAGGTTTTTTTCTCGGGTCTGAAGCCGCATCAGTAAACCGCCCCCCAGAAAACCTTGCCTTGTAAAAAAACCATACACCACTTGGTTAAACCCGGGGTTACCCACGTCAAATATTTTTATCCCCCAAAAGGTTACCCCGGGGTCTTTCCTGTTTTTTTCCCAATCCTTTCTGATATTTTTTTTCTACGACATTGAACCCCCTTTGCGTATAAAAATGCTACGAGGCGTGTATGACATTTGAACATCAGAAAGTTCCGCACCTGCCGAAACCTTCCCCCACCTGCCTCAAAGTTAATTTAAACTTTTCCCTTTCCCTAGCTTTTCCCTAATTTTTTGGACTTATTTAACTTCCTGCCCCCAATACATTTAAATTTAGGGAACCCCTACTTCATTTAAATTGTTCAGTGTCACAGTGCACTTTTTGCCATTTCCCTACAGTTTTTAAAATTTTTAAAATTTTATTTTTGCACTCCTACTTTTTTTAAATTCCGTTTTTTTTTTATTTTTCTGCTTTTTTTAAACCTCAGTTATTGATTTAAATTGTTCTTGTGTTCCCCTTTTAAAATTTTAAACCTTTTCACATACATTTTCTTGTAATTCCTTTGTGCTTTTTATTTTTTTTTTCTAGTTGCCCCTCAATTTTCCCACAGATTGTTGACCCCTTGCACGGTTTTTTTTGTTGTTTTTTTTTTTAAAAAGTGTAATTTTCAAGATTTAAGTTTTAAAATATTCTACCTGCATTTCTTACAATCTGTGCCTAGCCCCATTAAATTTTTTTTTTTTTCCCCCCTTTTTTTTGCTCTACTTATTTTTCTATGTTTTATCATGAAAAATTCACCTTTTCATTCTTTTTGCTATTTTTTTTATCCCCCGTCATTGAGTGTTTTTTTGGGAACTGCTTATTTCCCTTTAATTACCAAAATTCCTTTGAAGTTAATTAAATTTTTGGGACCTTGAGATTGTGAAAATTTTTTTTTTTTTTTCCTTTTTGCCGTGAACCCCCTGCAAAAATTCACCATTTTAACTTTTGCCTTATTTTTGAATTTAAAAAAATTTTCCCTTTTTTTAAATTTTTTAATTTTGTGTGAAATTTATACTTTTTGGGTCATGTATTTTTCTTTTGGGTTGGGGTTTTTGGCAAATCCAATACTCTATATCTTTTTTGTCCCAAAATTCCCTTTTGAAATTAAATTAAACCTTTTTTTTTTGGTTTTAAATTTGCTACTGCAAGCCCCGCAATTTTTTTAAAACTGTGCTTGCAGACAGTTTAGGGGTTTGTAAAAATTGATTTATTTTAATTTTGTGCAATTTTTGCTCCCAGTTTTTTTTTTACATTTTAAAAACTCCTTTTCAAAAATTTTTGTTCCCAAATTTTCCCTTTTTGGAAATTTTTTTGAATCCTTAGCTTCATTTTGTGCACTTCCCTGTAGTACATTCACTTTCATTAAAATCTCTTATTTTGTGTTTTTAAATGTATCCTATTTCCCCTTTTTTTTGTTTTTTTTGCTCAAATTATTTCCCATCACTAAGCAGTTTACCCCAGTACTGGGGGTTTCCCGAGTTCTCTTTTACTTGTTTTTTAAATTGGGAGCCAGTGCATTTCCCTTTCTTTTCTTGACCCGTTTACCCCTCTTCGTGACCTAATTGCATTTTTAACAATCACGTCCAGACTAGGAAAACGCAGTGGCCATGCCGAATTTCCCCCGATTTGCGGTGGCCAGCAATGGTGCCTCCCCCAAGGGGACACGCGGCAGGGGATCGAAGACCCCCGCGACAGTTGGGTAAAAATTGTGGCCTTTACGCCCGACCACCTTGGGGCCCGCGTCGTCCCAACTGAACCCCTTTTTTTTGAAAGGTCGTGCAAATAGTTTAGAGGGCCCTGGCTGCAGCATTTGGGCGACTGTTCCTCTATTTGATAGCCCAACAGGATACTCATACATTCGTGGGCTGTTGCGCATGGGAAACTCACCCAGGGGGATATAGGTTTCCCCTTTTTGCGCTCAAGCCTTTGTAAAATTCATCTTGGGGGGGAAATTAAGGAGGAATTTAGGCGTTTTTTTCGGCGTTTGTCGCCAACGCCAAAATTTCATTGACCTTCCGGTTTCCAGCCGTCTTGGCCCAAAGCAAAACCGGCCCAAAGGGCCCCCGGCTTGCTTTGCCCCTTTCGAGGGAAGCCGCCACGGACTTTATGAATTTCCGTTTAACTCCCCTAAGTGGGCGGGTGGTGATGGCCGTATGGCAAATTTAAAAACATCATCCCCTTGGGTGCGGCAAACATGGGGGAGGGGTTCCCCCCTAAACCCCTGGGGTTCCATTGATGGCTAGGGTTTGGCCCTCAGCAAAGACTCCTGGGGCATTTTGGAGCCCTTTGACCGCTCAAGCCCCTTCCGAGGAAGGCAAGGTTTGCCCCCTTTTGGGGGATCCCCCTTTCCCCTTCCCCTTTCGCGCCCTCCCCCATTTTTCCCCCCGGTCCCCCAGCCGGAAGTCACTTTTGTTTTGCGTCAGAAGCCAACCCCCACAAAGGTTTTAACCCCAGTCCCACTAATACTCGCCTAAGTAAAAATAGCGACCACAGTAACAACATTTGGGCTTATACAAAAAACGTCATCGACTTCCCTTTCCAGGGGGAAAACTTTGCCAGCAACCCACCCCCAACCTCCCCCTAAGCGGGTTAGTGATTGTTTTTAAAATGTGGCCCAAAAGGGGGGCACTACCCCATCTAGTGTTTCAAATTTAAAAACCCCCCCAAAATAAAAAGTCACAGTTTCCCCCCCTCAGTACAAGGGAAAACCCCCCCGTTCCCCCTTCCCAGTCTCGCGAGGGGGAAACTGTGTTTACCAAAAATACTTCCCCGTCAAAACCTCCAAAATTTTAACGCAAAATGCGAAGGGATGCTGACAGTGAGTGGAGCAAGCAGGTTTGCCCAATGCACAATTGCGTAAAAAGCCCCTTCCACTATTTTGGGGGAAAAGGCCCCCGGTTTCCCCAAAACCCGCGAAAGACGTGGTAACCCTTTCGGGGTTCCTTATTCCGTCCCTGTGCAATGCATTTTCGCCGCCCGGGAGCGATAAAAGCTTGCCGACATTTAGGAAAACCCCAGTGTCTTTTACTTGTTGCTAGACTTTAAACCCAAACCCCCAGGACGTGGGCCCCGTCAACAAGTGTCGACCCCGGCACTGTGACTCCGGGGTTCCCGTCGGCCTTCATGCCTTCATGTTTTGGTTTTAAACCCATTGGACCTCATCGAGCCACTGTTCCCCCAAAAGGGCCTTTTTTAAACTTTTCCCAGACCCCAGGTTCGGTGGGGTTTAAAATTGCCCCTCCCACCTTTTTTCCGAACATTGGGGCCCTTTACGCGGCCATGGTTTTGGGGGAGAGGCCCTCTGCCTTCAGACCTTTAGAGGGGTCTCAGGTAAAAACCCCTTGGGGGCGCGGGCGCACAACGCTAGAATTTTTGGGTTTCCCGGGTCACAAGTGGCCGCAAAATTTTAGTCGTGGAAGGGAAATTTTTTTCCATGGGGACCTCTCATAGGGGTTTTAAAAAAACCTTTGGGAGATTTAGATCCGTTTAGGGCCAGCTGAAGGGGAAAAAACGGAATTCAACGGAGGGGGATGTGCCCTTTTGGGGTTGCCCCTTTGGATCCAAACCTGCTTTCTCCGTCTCAAATTAAAGCACAGTTTCCGGTTTTTCCCTTGGGAAATGGTGGTTTCCATACACAATTTTTCCCCGGGGCGGGCTCCCCGTCCTGACGACCTCGTTGTAAGCTTTGCCCCACCTCCTGGGCCCTTAACGCATTTTACCAGTGAAAAACCCTTCCCGGGGACCCCCGGGCTAACCTTTACTCTAACCGACGCTGTTGTAGAGACCCCCATTTCAAACCGCATATCCCCCTCGGCCCGGCACTGTCTGACTCCCTTTCGGGGATCAGCGGCAGGGTTATGCTTGTACCCAAATATGACGTTTACCCTTTTTCAGGAAAACTCGCTCACTTTTCCCGTTTTCTGTACGTAGCAAAAGCTTTTGAAGGGAAAACCCTGTTGGGTTTACAAACCACATGCCAGTCAAGGGGGCCCCTTCCCCTTTAACCATCCTTGCACACAGTGCAAACCTTTTAAGTTGCAAGTCCTTGTTGTCAACATGCATAGTCCCCAGAATTTCCCCCGCGGAAGAATTTCCTCACTTTTTTGACCTTTTCTTTTCCCTCTCCCCTTTAAAATTTTTGGGGGGGAAGCCCCCGCTTTACTTCCTTGTGAGTGGGAGTTTTTTTCCCAGGCGAGTTCTCTGCTCTTCCCCCAAAAACCCCCGGCCAAATGCAGGGAAAATGATTTAAAAAAAACTTTGACAGACAAACCTGAAGAGTTTCCAAAAAATTTTTCCTTTCTCAATCGGGGCACGTTCTGCAGTTGCCTTTGATGGGGAGTAATGGGGTTTTAAACCCCACGATCTTCACCCAATTTTCCCCTTGGGCAAAAACTAAACCCATTTATGTTTCCGCGGGATCGGCCTTTCCCCATGCGCAAAGGGCTTCGCCGAAGAACTCATTACACGGTTTCTCCCCTGTTTGGGGTTATTGAGGAGTTTCCCCTTCCCCCTGGGAAAGCCCCCCCTTATTCCCGGTTTCCCCAAAAAAGCGGAACCCTTTCCCCCCCGTTATCGATTTCAGGAAAAATGTTGAAATTTCCATCCCAGACCCCCTTTTTTATTTCCAGTTTTTGAACAACCTTTTTCAGAACATCGGCGATAATAAGGTCTTTTTTAACTCTGGGTCTTTTTCAAGGGGTTTGGCAGATCCCCCCCCGATGATGAGGTTTTTGAGTTGCAGTTTCTCTACTCCAAATGGTATTTTCCAGTTCAAAGGGGGATCCCTTTTGGCTTTGGGGGAAACCCCAAACACGTTTAGTCGTTTTGATGACGACCCAAATTTTCCCCCTACCCCCCTAGGGGCCGCTCATGGTTTTACCTGGATGATCTCATATCTTTTTTCCCCAAAATTTCCGTCAAAATCTTGGAAAATTACAGGGAAATTTGGGCAGGCTACTCAGCCCAAAACTTAAGGTAAAGCTCTCCAAAAAGTCAATTTTTTCCGGGAAGGGGAAAAAAAATTTCTGGGTTTACGTTGTAATCTTAGAATTTGGGATTTTAAAAGGGCGATCCTAAAATCCCGGCCCTGCAGAAATTCCCCCGCCCATTGACGGCGGAAAGCAGTCCGGCCTTCATAGGCCCCGCGGGTTTCAATTACCCGGGACCTTTTTAAACGCGGTTTTTCCACCATTGCGGCACCCCTGACCGCTTACCCAAAAAGGGGTGTCCTTTTGAGGGGGACTTTCGATCGGAACAGCTTTTGTCTTTTTTTTGAACAATTTTTTACAACAAACCCCAACCCTTAGTTTTCCCGGGTTTTCACCAAGGCATTTTTCCTTGAAGATGATGCCCAAAGTTTTCTCGGTTTCCCGCTTGTCACAAGAACTAATGGGAACAACAGCCCCATTCCTATGCTAGCCCTGTTTCCCTTTTTAAAGCAAGTCAATTATTCAGTTACAGAGTAAAGCTTTAGCCCCCTTGTATGGGCCCCGGTCATTTTGGGATATCATTTTAAACATTTTTCCCCATCAAGATTTATACAGATCATTTACCCTTATTGGCCCTTTTGCAAATAAGAACCTCCGGGAAAGCATGTCGGGGGTGCTCAGTTCAAAAACTACAACCCCGAAAATTTTCTTGTCCCAGGTAACCCAAAAAGTTGTTTCTGACGCCGTCGAACATATTTGCATTCGGAGGGGTCCCGGAATTCGTTTCCCCTTTTTGAGGCTCCCAAAACCCAACGACGGAAACCCCTTTTTGGTCTCCTTTCCCTTTGTTTCCTTTTCCAAGGGGCGTTGACTTCAGGGGGGTTCCCCCTTCCACTGAAGGTTTTTGTGGGCAACCAAAGGGGACTGGCCCTGTTTCACGCTGGTTTGGGCCCCGGCAGAACCCGGGAGACCAACTGGTGATACCGAGTCCATGATTTCCCGCTACTCTTAGGGGTGATCCCCCAATGTCCCCGGTTTTGCGGGCCCCCCGGGAAAGGACCGCATAATAACAGGGACGAAAAGAAAAATTTCTGGCCTAAAAATGGCTGGGGCATTGCCCCATGTACAAAACCCGTGTTTGTCTGCCTACAGCACAAGGGTTAAACCATACGGGCCTAACCCAAATTTTTAAAGTATCCCATTAAAAAAGGAGCCCTGGGGGGAATTCTGTCGACCTGTTTTCAACTTCTCGAACCCCGGAAAAAGGGAAATAACACCTGCTTTTAATGGTAGATAACTTGGGGCGGGGTACAGTGAAATAAATACCCCAAATTTTTCCCCCAAAAAAACCGCTGAAAAACCCCCGGGTTCCCCCCCCCCCCCTATCTTTTTCCCTAGCATTTGTTCTTTTCCCAAATTGCCCCGTGTCCTTTTGTCAGACAATTTTGGGTTTTGATTTTTTAAAAGGGGTTTTAAAGCAGGATCTTTGCTCCCGATTCAAACCCAAAATTTACAAAGGCGCCCTTAGCTCCCCCCACCCTGCGAGTGAAAGGGGTTTCTGAAAAAGTCAAAAACGCAAAGTCCGGAGGGGGCTCAGGTTAAAACCGTTTAAAACCCAAATTTTTACACATGGGATAGGCTATCCCCCGACTTTTATGTACATTTTAAAATTTCCCCTCAACAGCTCGATCGGGGAGACACCCCATTTTTCTTTTAGGGGTATGACAAAAGCGCCCTTCCATATGATTTCTGTTTACTCCCCCTAACCACTTACCCAAAACTGAAAAAACCCCTTGTAGTTTAAAAAAAAGGGCAACGCCTTGGGTTTCTTCCCAAAAGGGGGAAAGAGAGAACCTTTGAAACTACTGAGGGGTTTATCAGAGGGGCAATGCCCGCCCCAAGGAAGCAAAAGTGGAACCAGGTTCCCAAAATTATGTTGTAAACCCGTGCAACCCCAAGGTTTGCCCCAAACTTTGGGCCCAAAGTTGTGGGTCCCCTTTCCGTGCCTACGACAGGGTCCGTGCAATAAGTTTTTTATTTAGGGGGAAATTTCTAAAGGGAATTATTTAAGGAAACCCCCTTGACAAAATTTAAGTATGTGGGCCCTATGCATGGGCCCAAAAGCTGGAGGCGCGTGCGTTGCAAACCCCGATCCCCGACTAATGTTTTGGGACAAACCGCTACCCCTTCTCCCACTACTGCTGGGGACGGAAACGGCCATTTAAAGGGTCCATACTTATGGCCGCGACCCGGGAACATTTCATTTCTGTGACATTGATACCCCTGACTTGTCCGACTCCTACGCTAGTTATGGCTAAATTTTTTGGGTTGCAAAATGGGAAAAAAAGCACACACATTTTATAGCTAGTCGATAAAAGAGTCCCGGGGGGACAAAAACAGTAATTAGGGAAATACTTTTTTGAAGGGTACCCAGGAAATTGGGAAAATTTTAATTCCATGGATAGTATTTATTGTATGTAGTGCACCGTGTTTTTTTTTACTAAAGAAAAAAAACCCCGTTTACCCGGCAGGGCAGTGCGCCCCCTGATTAAATTTCACACCTTTTGAAATGCAAATTGCATCAAGTTTGCCCGATTGTGAGCGGGCAACAACTTTATAACGAGGGGGTCAATTTATTTGTTCATGGCCCTGGGACAACCATAAAAAAATTTTTAGTTTCCCGTGCTGACGTCTCCCCGGGTTTTCAAATCGATGAAAAAAGCGGCCCGGAAAAACCCGTTTTCCTTTCCCCCGGATGGGAGAGTTTTTTTTTTTGCCTGTTGCATTTTTTTTTCCATTTTTTATTTTTCTATGGCGAAAGGGCCGTTTCCCCCTCTGGGGGAGCTAGTGTTTAAATTTCCCTTTTATCCTATTTGGGGCCCCCCCGTATTGTCCCCCGGTTTGGGAGGGCGCAGGTGCGTGGCCCCCAGCAAATGTAGACGCCTGTACTGGCAGGCAAAACAGCCTAGCCGTCTCTTTTGGAAATATTCATATTTCGCGGCATTCAGTGCTGCCCTCTGTAGGCCCACCTAGGTCGGTGGGACACACAGTCCACCCTCTCTCACTCCCGCCTGGACCGACCTGCCGTACACAAGTTCTCCCCCCTCCACGGACTGGCTTGCGGTCACTTCCTCACACTGCCCGTTGTGTACTCACTCCTACCCGATTAAAGCCAATCTAGTCCACGGGCCGTATCATTGCTACCTACGCTACCTTCATCGGCACTAAACCGCTGTTCAACAGTAAGAACAGCAATAACAGCTCGAGGTGAGGTGAGGTCACTTCAGGTCATCAACAGCAGGTGCGGTCACCCATCCCTGGCAACTGCGAGTAACTGGCGGTCCGTGGGTGATGGTCACAGAGGCTGGGTGACGCAGACAGACACCCACTACACTGGATGACAGACCAGGGCAGCAATACATCTACTGGGGCACATCAGCTGGGTGACTGGGCATATCAGCTGGGTGACTGGGCACATCAGGTGGACAGCAATTATAGGCAACTCTTCAATGGGTGACAGTTGTGGGTGAGTCTTCCAAGGTGGGCTGGGTGACTTCTCATTCCTCTGTAAATATTCAATTTCGGCTAGTAATTGCTTCCCCGAAAAGTCTCACCCAAATACTGATATTCTCCACCATTTATCTCAAACCAACAACCAACTCCACCAAATATATTATTACACCCAAACAATTATTCAGACCCACCGTCAAAAAAGGACAGTTAAGGTTACTAGGATTATAATATCATACAGATATTCACTTTAGATTTTACACACAAGAAAAAAAAGTGGTAGCAAATGGTAGCATAACAAGTATAACCGAGCAGTCAAAAATAAGGCACATGGGACTGGTTCCTACTATAAAAATAATAAGAACCACCACCGCTTAGACACCATGTCATGAAGGGGGGTAATGATTGAATAGGATATAAGGGGAATATGGGAGTAAGGGATTATGTAGGGAGGGGAGAGGCAGGCGAGGTGGTAGGAGTGAGATGATTAGCGGAGGTAGGTAGGTAATGACAGGTCAGTGGTGACCACCACGACACTCATTAACTCTACACTGGTCACTAACATATGCCTCGCCCACTCTTCACTCATATATAAACATAATAAAATATAATAAATAGGAATAGCTAAAAGACAGGGACAGTGAATATTACTATTCTACTCAAACACAGTTTATTATTACGTCTTTGTACCATAATATATTTGGGAACAGAACATTATTGTGGTTTAGATAAATGGGGTGGTACACATAAGCAGTGAGACAGGGAACACAATCAACTTGACCAAAATGAATGTAACTTACAATATAGCACAGAGGACAGTTCACTACAGGAACTAAGCCACAGGTCCCAAGACCTACACAGCACGAGTACTGCGCCAAGCCAGTACTCTGCCCAATGCCTCCAACTGTCTCCTCCAGAGACTTCAGCAGCCTTCTCCCGAGCCCTGCACCCCAGCAGCCGCTCCTCTCGAAATGTCTCTGCTCAGAGCTCTGCACCCAGGCCAGAGCTCTGCCCGAATCTTCTGCTCAGGAGCTCTGCGCCCCAGCAGCAGCTCCACTCCAATCTCATGATCATGCTCTTCCTTGGGCTTTTATGGTGGTCCAAGCACCCTCCACAACCACGTGTACGACCTGACGCCTAGGTCTGAGGCGTCAAGAACAAAGGACCTCAGACGTGGGCGTGGCTACAGACGTTTGCCAAGGCAAGGTGTGACCATATAATTGGTTAAATTAGGTCTCCCCAGAGACCTCACAAGCCCAGCTGGACTACATCACACGCCCACGTCTGAGGTCTTTTGTTCTTAACAGCGTCAGGTCGTAACACATGGTACATACACCATTGGGGAGGGGGTACTTTGACTGTGATATAAGCCCAGGGAACAGCGGGGCAAAGAGGTTGTTGGTGACAGGTCCGTCGAGCGAGAGCTCTGGACAGCCGCGTGTGTAGTGGACCACGCATTGGGAATCTCGGGTCAGCTGGTCGGTGAATTAAGAGTGAGTACTAGTCCGTGTTACTGATAACATCTACCCTTCCCCCTGGTAATAAGTCTCATAGGTCAATTGTTATATTGTGTAAATTTCCAACAGGATATGTTTGTTGTATTCTAGCCCTTTTATGTTATTAAGTAAACTATAGCCATAGTTCCCACTTTTATTTGTACCTTCATATGCTATTCCCTATTTTGTTAAGCACTGGGATATACAGGAGACGTGCTCACTCGCTGGGATACCTCTGGTAGAGTGGGTAGAGGTCTCACATGGTGGCAGCGGTTTAGCGTTTATCATTAAACGCGGCTCACATGCTTTACGACTGGTCGGTTTTTGCTATCAAAACCAAATATTAATTTCTTTGTGTCGCCTATCATTTGTTTTATCGTTCACTGTGACTGTAACCTTAAGAATAAACCAGGACAATCCTACTCTTATGTTTGTCAGGTGGGTGATGACCAAATATAATTTGCGTAGCAAGACGTTAAATAGTGCAATCAGACGATCCAGTAGGATACAGGTGAAGTTCCTCGTGAACAGAATGGCAGAGGCTAACGTCAATGCTAGTGATCTCGCAGCAGGCTCAAGTGAAGGGTCTAGCAACATGGTTCCACAGCAAGATTCAGTGATTAATGTTAGTGAGGGTATAAATAATCAAGAAAATGAGATTTCAGTGATAAATAATACTTCAGGGGTACATTATGTCAGGGACAAACCATCCCCAGGTCCAAGGCTCAGGAACGAATATAGGTTCCACGGTGACCCCAGTAGTAACCCGAATACTATGGCCCCAGTGGTATCTAATACATCTACCACTGTTTTTAAAGCCCGGGAGTATCAACTTTACCAACCCGGGATGCTACTAACCCCATACCTCCGTATTTTAATAACCCAGTTAATGCTGACTATAGTATGTATCCTTATCTTAACTCTGTGCTTCATAGTGTTATTGCTCAAGTTATGAGTAACCCTCAATCCCCTATTGTTGTACCTGCTCCCCAAGTCCCTGGGGCAGCTGCCTCTAGGGTTCCCACTTCTGCGCCTGGTTCTACAGTTACTAGTATACCTAACCCCTCAGTAACCATAGCTTCCCTGCTGTGTCAGGTGTTCACCTGCCCAATGCTGTTCCTGTAAATACTAACCAAACACCCACACGTGTAACTACAGCTGGAGAACCATTCAGTATTTCCCCGAATGGGTCCTTATCTAATATACCGGGAATCCCGACCCAACCCCAACTTCTGAGCCTCCAGCCTTCCCAGGTCAATCCTTCCCTAACCAAGCCACTCAACGTCCCAACGAACCCTATGCTTCAGCAAAAGATTTTATCTGGGGCATCAGCTCCAGATAGTTTGTGTTGGAACCTCTATGTGTGGGACAGTAATTGTTGATAGGCCATATTTAGAAAATTTGCCGAAATTTCATGTAGAAGATTTGCCGATGGAATCCCATCGAAAGAAATATCAAAGTAGAAGCTTGGATTAAAAATATTGAGGCCATTTTATTTAATATATCTGATGAAAAAATGAAAGTTTCACTGGGATTCAGGGCAATTGTAGATAACACAGCATCCATATTTAGTCTCCCACAATTTATTAACGTAAAGAACTGGAGTAATTTCAAGGATGCTATAAGATATAGGTTCCAGACGGCATTTATCAGTTGAAAATATCCATCGATACCTGGAACAATTGCAACTGAAGGAAGGACACACTCTAAGGGACTTCAGTTGTCTGGTATGGTCCAGGGTGGAAGATGTGAACGGAACTTTAAAATATAATACAGAACAGCTGGAGCTTTATAAAAAGCAGGTATTTTGTGAAGGGTTGCCAGTCTGGATGAGAACTAGAGTTGCTATGGTACTAGCGATTAAAACCTTCGAAGAACTAGTTCAATATGCCATGTCTCTCGAGTCTGAATATGGTAGAGACAGAAAGGGAGATAGAATTGTTGCCTCAGAGAGAGTAACACCTGAGTCACCATATGTGGCGACAACCAATAATGAGAAGAAGTATATACCCCAGCAGCGCAGGACAGGCGGTGGTGGGCGTAATAAACAGAATGCTCGGAGAACTAATCAATGCTGGGAGTGTGGCGGGATTGGCCATATTAGGGCCAACTGCCCTAATTTTCGTTCCTAACGAAAGAAGAAGGTACAAGGTTAAGAAAGATAGGTCTGATAACCTTGTTACCAATGATGAAAGACCTATGATTAAAATAAGAGTAAATGGGAAAAAATTGGTAGCTTTCATTGACACGGGAAGTCAGGTGTCAATAATTAAGCGAGATGTATGTAATAACTGGAGGGGTTGTAAAATAAGCAAAGCTAAGAGAGATATTACTGCTGTAAATGGTAATGATATTAATGTCGAGGGACAAACGGACCTGTACTTTGAACTGGGTGAAAGTTATAAAGTTCACGCTTGTTTAGTAGTGTCTGGAGTAAGGTTTCCAGGGGACTTACTCTTAGGTATGGATTTTCTCAGAAGGTTTGACTTCCTCTTGTCGTATGGCAAAGGAAGGGGAACCAGTCGGCTGATACTGGATGAGGTTTCCTTTCCAATAAAATTCATAGAACATCCCTCAATAATAGCTTCGATGAGTAGGAGTAATAAATTATTCAAAACCCCATCTAAATCACTTTTTGAAGCGCAGTTACCTAATGTGAACTCTGCAGACGCAGATTATGCAGTTCATGTATTATATAACCAGGTATGTCCACCTAATACATTCAAATTTATTAAAGGTTCAGTGGGAAGGAAGATCGAGCCAGGAAGTATCTTACAATTAGCGGGGAAGCTAGAATCCTTCCTGGTGCCTCATCATCTAGCCCAGGTTTCTGAGAAAAGACATATCTTAATACCAGTGATAAATCTGACAAGTAAAGCGTTAAGATTCAAGAATGGTAGAAGGTTAACATCAGCTGAGATTATCCCAAAGACTTAATTTTTGAACCTGACTCCGTTAAGCTACCTGGCCGAGGTCAACAATGTGGAGCACTTAATACCAGAATCCCAGAAAGGGTAGTGACACCTGCCGCTCCCACCCAGAACGAAAGTAAAAGGGAAAAGACATTTAATGATGTAAATCTAAATCATTTAAAATGTTCTGAGAAGGAAATAATAAAGAATGCTTTAAGGAACTTTCCAAAGTTGTTTTCAATGGATGAAGGAGATATAGGCTTCCTGCCCCAGATTGAGCATACTATACCTACAGGTGACAGTTTACCTTCCAAACCCGTCAATGGAGACTCCCAGAAGAGGCTAAGAGAGTAATAAGGGAGGAATGTAATACCATGCTCCAGAACGATGTAATTGAACCGAGTTCATCACGTGGCTCTCACCTGTAGTGTTGGTAAAGAAACCAGATAACTCTATCGGTTCTGTGTGGATTATAGGAAAGTGAATGAATTAACAATAGCTGATAGTTATCCCTTGCCCCTAATTCAGGAAATTCTTGATTTATTTGGAACAGCTAAGTATTTTTCGACTTTGGACGCTAAGTCAGCTTAAATTTGGGCCATCCCCGTTTCAGAAGAAGATAGAGAGAAGACAGCATTCTCAGATGGGGTCAGTTATACCAATTTAAACGAATGCCCTACGGGTTAAAAACCGCGCCCTCTAGCTTCCAAAGAGCTATAAACTTCATCCTCAGCCCTGTGTTGGGTAGACACTCACTGGCATATCTTGATGATGTGGTAGTCTACTCCCAGTCATTTCCAGAACATGTAGACAACCTTGTGGAGACACTAAAACTACTGGATAAAGCAGGATTTAAGTTGAATGCAAAGAAATGTATATAATAGCAGCCACTAGCTTTAAATTTCTAGGCTTTCAGGTAAGCCCTGAAGAATTCGCCCTGACCCTGATAAGTGTAAGGCAATATCTGAAATGCCAAAGACCTAGAACAGCAAGGGAAGTCAGGAGGTTTCCTAGGTGCAGCAGGATACTTTAGAAGACATATAAGGGTTTTGCAGAGCTAGCAGCACCACTGACAGATCTAACTAAGAAGAAAGCTAAGTTTGTATGGAAAGAAGAACATGAGTTGGCTCACGAAAAATTAAAGGCTGAGCTTACAAGTGAGCCGGTATTAGTGGTTCCTGATTTTTCCAGAGAGTTTGAGATACATACAGACGCTTCAGCAGTTGCAATAGGAGGTTGCCTAATGCAAAGAGACAAGGAAATAACCCACACCCAGTAGCGTATTTTAGCAGAAAGATTAAAGGACCGGAATGTCAGGTATGCCATCACTGATAAAGAAGCCTTGGCAGTGGTAGAAGTGTGAGATACTTTGAACCGTATGTATTTCAGCGCCATTTTAAAATAATAACAGATCACAGGGCATTGGTGCACATATTTAAAAAGAAAACTCGCTGTCCTAGGATGTCTAGATGGGGTTACGAACTGTCAGCACACTCGTACCAGATTCTTTATAAACCAGGAGCCTCACACCATGTACCAGGACGTATTGAGTAGGAATGTAGCAGCAATAAATGTTGATGTTAATATTGAGAATGTGAACAATGAAAAATTAGAGAGTACCAACTGGAAGAGAACAGGTGGAAGGATATAACTGAGTATTTGGAGGGAGAGAAGCTCCCGTGCCACAAGCCAAGCCGCCCTATTGATGAATTCGAGATGAAAGACGGTGTGCTACATAGGATTACGGAGCTGAACGATCGTTCAGTACAGCAGGTAGTAATACCCAATGTCCTCAGGAAGGCCGCTCTGAAGCTTGCACACTCATCCAAGATGGCTGGCCATCCAGGTTGTTTTTAGGACTTATAAGAGGGCCAAAGAAATGTTCTACTTTCCTGGTCTCCTGAATTATGTACCGAATATGTAAAATGTTGTGGTAATTGCCAAAGGAGGAAAGGTAACCCTCAGGTAATGTGATTGCAAG
>NW_026488993.1:0-58166 GCF_026875155.1 Cherax quadricarinatus
TTCCCCATTACTGGGTTCAAAACCTTTCCGAGTTTAAAATAGGGGTTTTGGATCCCTTGCGCATCGGGTTTAAAAAGAACCCTCAGGATACCTGTGTAAGCCCTTTTTCCCCCCATTTGCCGGGTTGGGGCCAATGTAAGTTCCAAAATGTTCGAATACTTTTTCGAATATCACCTCTCAGCCCAAAGGCACGTTGCGGAGTTAAACCCCCACGAATAATGCGGATACATCTGTAAATTTGCCCCTACTCCCGGTGTTACGTTAATGCTGACATTTTGGGTAAGATAAAACCAAAGTCGTATATTTGAGCGTTAGCACTTTCCAAAAATTCAATATACCCCTTTCAGTGTACTCCATATAATCCTCGTCCGATCCCCGTTGTCTCTTTTTAAATTTTTTGGGCAATAACACACGATGAGTGGCGTTAACCCACTAATGGTTAATCCCCACGTATTACTCCCCTGCCCCCACCGGGCCATGGTTGATGAGTAGCTCTTTGGGGGAAACGTGAGGGGTGCAAAGCCGCCCCCAACTCCCCTCACCCCAGCAGCGAATGCACAACATTCCCTCATCCACTGCGTCGGGTTATGGGGAGGTCAGGCAAGGGGGTCTCCCGGGCCCCAAAGGGCGAAAACAAGGTAGAAATTTTTAAGGGAACCAACGTCGCTTCTTTGAGGTGGACTTTGGCACCCCAAAGTTTTAAAGTTTCATATTGTATATTCAAGGGTTCATCAATTATTTTTGACGGTTAAGTCGTGACAGTGGTGTTTTTTTGCCTTACGCGATTTCGTTTCGAACTTTTTCTCGTATTTTCTTATACCCTTGACAAAGTTTTCGTTTTGGGGGGGTGGGGGGAAAGTTTAAGATGGAGTAGCGGGGAATTATGGAACGATGTTTGATTTTGGTGTTGTTAAGGTTTTTCTTTTATTTTTATTTAAAAACCAATACAGTTTAAAAAAAATTAAAGAAACAGTATGGATTTCCCTCAAATTTTTTTTTTATATTTTTATTTAAAACCCAAAACAGTTTCATAAAATAAGAAACGTTGGGAAACCCAATAAAAATTTGGCAAACAGTTTTACCCATATGCTCGCAAGACAACAATTAAATTCGGAAAAAACATAGTAAATAACAAAAAAAATACTTACAGGGTCTTGAATTGACTAATACCATTCTTATGCAAAACCTTGCTATATATAAATTGTAATAAACATACTCAAAAAAAGGGCTCAATCCTTGGGGAACATAAAATATCAAAGAATTTAATCGTTAAATCCCATCCTTCGCTTTAAATAAAAAAACCAAACCAACATCAAATTACAGAAATTCTCAACCCCAACAAAACAGCTTTACTATACCCATACGAAAAAAAAAAAAACTTTTAAAAATTGTGTGATCCAAACGCAAAAATTAACATCAAGAATTAGCATTGACCCAAAACCGGGATCAGGTTACAGCCAGAATTAAAAACCTTTAAAAAAAATCAAATCTCATATAAAAGTTTTCCATAACGTTGCCCCGTGACAAAGGTCAATACATTAGAAGGGTATTTTTTACCACAACACACACCACACCACACACACACCACACACACACCCCACACCACCACACCCACCAACACAAAAACCCGTACACACAAAAAGTTTCAAATATCACATTAATCAGTGCACTGTTGCCAAAGCAAAACGTACAAAATTATCTCATCATGAAAAAACCCAGCACGAATAAAGAAAAATTTAAAACACATTTCCTTCCCAAAGAACTATTTCTCAAGAATGTACAACAAACGAAACATAAAATTATACAAAAAAAAACCCTACATTTTATACCTACATTTAAAAAGTGTTATTCTAACAAAACGAGCCCTTGAGCTTACATCCCCACTTGGATTTACCTGGTTTACTGGAAGAGTTGGGGGTCAACGCCCCCGCGGGCCCCTCTGTGACCAGGCCCCTGAGGATTAGAGCCCGATCAACCAGGGTGTTTCTGCTGTGCCGCAAATAACGTACGAGCCCCGCCCGCGATCGGAACGACTTTTGGTGCTTGCCAGTGCCATTGAAGCTGCCGGGGTTGTTGGAATCCCCCTTATGTGTGTGGGAGGCAGTTAAAACAGTTTCGGGCCCCTGACACTTATTGTATGGTTCTTAACGTGTAGTGACCCCCCTGTTTTTCATTGGGGGTGGTGCTCGTCGAAAAGTCTTTTGCTTTCTTTGTGGGTTTTTTCGTGGAAGTTCGGTACTAGCCCCTCTAGGATTTTCCAGGTGTAACATCAGTACTCCCCTCCTGCGTTCCGGGAATACAGGTTTGGAACCTAAAGCGCTCCCAAGAAATGAGGGGGTTTTATCTCGTTATGCGGCCGTAAATTTTCCGTCATTTTCTGGTCGGCAATTTCCCCTCCTTAAAAGGTGCTGATTGTGCGCAATTTCCCCCTAGATAGAAAAGTGCCCTAAAGGGTGTCATCAGGGTTGGGCCTCCCTGTTTTGAAGGTTCTCATTATCCTCCTGTCTTTTTCTAGCAATGCGTTGATCAATGTTAGGGTCCTTGAAGGTGAGACCCTCCGACATGATCACCCCCAGGTCTTTGACGTTGTTGGATGCCAAAAAGCCCCTTAAAAACCCAAAAACCCTTTTGCAAACCCACATTCAAAAAACCTCTCACGACCCCCCCCCCCCCCGTTTTGTTAAGGTGGGGCAGTCTAGCTCCCGCTACCCCTCCCCCATTTTTCCCCCCCCAAAAGGGAGTGTGGGGTCGAGCCAAACAGTAATCACTCGACTCACAGCTACCAGCACAACTTAAGTAAAGCCTCTGCCCTATTTAGTGGATTTTGGGTTGAAAGCTTCACTTTTGACCAATAGACCTTGTCCTTTCAGTTTTCTCCCCCTGAGACTTTTAGATAATCACCACGTTTTTTTGAGTATCTTACCCTTTCAGGGGGGGGTGATTTCTTAAGCATGGGTAACCTTCCTTTCCGTTGGGAAATTTCAGCCCCGGGTCACCTGCCAAAACCAACGAGAAGTGTTGAAGGGACGGACAAAACCCGGTCTTTGGACGTCCTTTATGATCTACTCCCTGATTAATTGCATAGGACACTACCCCTCTCTTTATAGTGGTAAAGAACCCTGTTTCCTGTCATCAGGACTGCTATTCAAGGTATAGACTCTGTGAAAAAACTAGCGTTGGGTTGTACAAAAATCTGTTCCCCCCCCCCCCCCCACACACATCAGAAATGGCTACTTTTTTATAAAAAGACATGTCAACCCCCCCCCCGACCCCCAGTTAACTGAAATTTAGCGTTGAATTAAAAATGTCATTTTTCCATTCTTTTTTAATTTTTCTTTAAAGAAAAGGTGCACCTTCATGTTTTATTTTTTTTATCTTTGCTTTATTAAAATAAAAAAGGTTTTCTTTGTGAATTATTTTTTTTCTATTATTAATTTTTCCGGGGAGGAGCCAGCTTTGGAATATGTTAAAGTTTTTCAGGTAGAAAGCCTCACAAACCCTTAACTCCATAGTATGCATACTGGCAATGTGAGACAATACACCCATTATTCAACACCCCCAAACTTTGTACACTGTACTAAATACGAGAAAAACAAAAAAGGCACGTTATTAAAATGGTAAGGGGTGGGTGCATGATGGATTATTACAATTATGTAATGGGGCCGAAAATTTACTTTGTGTGTAACAAATGCACTTTGGCCAAAATTACCCTTTAGCAAGATGACCTGATTTACCTAATTTTAAACATATGACCCCTTGCCTTATTGATGATTTTAATTGTTTTTGAAAACAGGCCTTTTACTTTTTTAATGTCAACGCAAGATCACTTCTTCCCAAATTTGGGAGAGATTTGGTTTAGCTAACAAAATTAGGGGGGCAGTTAAAACCCTCTTGAAACCCGGTTGGGTGATACGGTGCTGACGCGAGGTCAAAATAGGTTACAATATAAAACGCTTTGAAGGAAAAGAAAGGGGGGTGGACATGTTCATTGAAAAAAAATTTGTTAAACCCCAAGACCTGATTAAATGCAATAAATGGAGATTTATGGTTTGAAGTGCTGTTCCCAAGCCAACCCTTTAGTGGAACTATTTACCGCCCCCCCACCAAGGACCAGTTTTGAAGACTTTTTAGGGATTGTCCGGACTGAAAAAATTTCAGACAATAATATGGGGACTTCATATCGTTTTAGCGCAAAAAAAGGGTATGCAAAAGGTTAAAAGCAAATTTAGGTTTAAATAAATTGCCAATTTTAATTTTTACACCAACCCCGGGTCCCCGTTCTCGCCCCCCTAATTGACCCCATCTTTGTTACCACCCGAGAACATTTCAGTCGGGCGTCATTACCAAAAGGCCCTTTGTGATCTTTCCATTTCCCCCATAGGAAAAACACTTGGATAGGAAGGCCTACAATGGAAAATAAAAATGAGGTCAACTAGAAATCAGTAAAAAAACATTGGTAAATGGCTACACAATTTGGACGGGACAAGTAAGTTGCCGGACGTAAGATCCCTGGGAAAATTAAAACAATGTCATCCCACCCTTGAAAAATTTTGCACCATTAAGGGGTTAGGTTAAACGAAGAACTGAACCCTGGATGACTACGAGATTTAGTAATAAAAATTTCGGCCAGCTCAAAAAAGTTTTAAAAGAAAAACAGAAGGATATTGCGCACAAAATGAATTCCAAAGGGTGGGAAAGGTGCAGGGGACTTATAAAAGGAGAAAAGGGCCCAAAGTACTTTGCTCAAAAATTGAAGAGAAAAAGCATAACCCCAAAAAGCTCGGGCAAAAAACTAAAACCAGTTGGGGTATACCCATAAGCCAGTAGATTGGCTAACATAGTACTCCTATCGAAAACGATGTTCCACGAAACATCAAAGGGTGGCAAATTGTTTAAAATTCCTTTTCAATTGCACCAACATATAAAAAAAACTCCCAGCGCACAAATCCCTTTTTAAACCGACTTGTAATTTTCAACATACTGGGGAAAAATTCATTTACCTGGATAAATTCATTACATAAATAAAGAAATGGTAAAAAAAGTAATTATTATTTATCAAAGTTAGAGACAAGAAAGAATTTTGGGAAACCCCTGGGTAGAAAAAATGTCCCCTTCGATCCCTACCCTATTTTCCCAAGTTCTCTAGACCTATTTAATTGCAAATGAAATGTACATAACACCGGAATTCTGGTAAAATTTTTTGAAATTTTTTTGTGGATGAAAATATAATTAATAAATTTTACATATACACATTTATAAACAAAAGGGAGAATTAATAATCAAAAACACTCGCCATTTGTCGGGAATTACTTTGTATCATACTCAAAAATTCCCTGTCTCTTTTTAACGGGCCGAACTATAAACATAAATATAAACAGCTTAGTGGGGGAAATACCTGTTTCTTTAAATTTATGGAGTCCTGTCCATCGCCTGTTTCCCTTCGTTACAGGACGCAATTTCCCAAACAGTTTCAGCTCCTTTTTTGAGAGGTGTAAGCCCAATAAAACCTCTAGAGCAAAACAAAATTTTCTTATTTTCCTAATGTTTTCTTGGCCATTCAAAAAAAAATGGGACTCTTCCCGCCGTCACGCAGGGGCGAGTTCCCCTTTTTTATAAATAAATTTTTATTAAATATGATATTTTTTTTTTTACATACAAATACACTTTTTCAGAAAATTACATATATTTTCCACACTGTGGTCGGGGAAAAGTTTTCCTGAAACCCCAAATTACTCCTTTTCCCTTTTGGGACGATTTTGCCGGTTTGGCTTGAGGGCTGTTTCTAGTAGGGTTTAAATTGATTTCTTTGCGCATCACTTGGTCGCGTTACCTTTTTATCCTCGTGTCCTTTCCTTATTTTCTTTCTTTGATTGAATGCCAAATTTTAATTCCCAAGGGGAAACAATTTATTATGGTGGTAAACTTTTTGGGCCCCGAACAACACTTTGACTTCCCGACAGCAACCCTTTTGCATTGGGGACAATTTCAATACTTTGCCGAGACCACAATGTTCGATGTTGTTCAGTATCAATTAAAACAATGTCCCCGGTTGAATGTTCTGTAGATTTACTGCCTCGCACTCAAAAAAGTTTTAAACATAGTGTAAGAAGATTTTCCTTATGCCACACATTAGCCAATGAAAAAATTACTTTTTTTAAACTTTTTAAATTTATCAACAACACTCCCAAATCATTGCAATCTTCTCACTTTCAAAGGTTTTTCTTCAGGGGCAGTTCCCAAATTTTCCTTTCCCACATTTAGGTGAGAAGGTTTTAAATCTTGCATTAAATGTATCACTATGTACGGAGAGGCCTATTTTTATTGTTTTCCCCCCCCCCCTAGCAACATGGAATTTTTCCCAAATTAATTCTTTTCTGGTTGGTATTACGGAGACCCTCTTCACTGTGCCTATCAGTCTTTGTACACCCCCCCCTCCCAAAGGGGCCCCCCGGAGCAATAAATTTGGTACACCCCGCGGGGTTAAACAAAATTGAACATCGTTACTATTATTTAATTCTATCAAGGTTGAGCACTGCTAAAAAATTTGTGGCTTTATCCGAAATCATCAATCTCGGACAGGATCTCCTGCTGAAATTTTTGAAACAGGGGGTAAAAAACTGTTTTGCGAAAACCCTGAGCCATTTAAATGAATCCCTTGTACGTAAAAAGTGAACAAGTTTTAATCATTTTAGTGGAAACCATTGAAGAACCTTTTAAAAGATTGGCCCACTATAGCTCACCTGTTACATAAAATGGTTTCACAAATTGACATGCCCCTTTTGGCAATGGGGGAGGCCCTGGTACATATGGCTGGTCTACACGGCGACATATTTCAAAATTTTAATCCCCCCTTTTTCACTTTGCCGTCCTTGTGGAACCCAGAAATTTTCCCCTAATCAATTTAAGTATCTGTCCCCCCATGCATTAATTTTTAGGGGCATTTAAAACAAAAAAATTTGTAGATGGATTTTGGGCAGTAAGATAGGGGTATTTGCTAATCCCCCATTCAGCATTTTGAAAACCTCCCTTGCACCTAATTAATGTTCTCTAAAACCCCCCAATTTCTTTATTATAGAACCTCCACAATTTTTTTTCCCACATAAATTTAACCTCTTTTCCCATAGATTTTTCCTGTAGCCTTTTTTATCCAATATTCAAGAGGATGTAAAAACTTTATGAGATTTCATTTTGTTTAAAAATTTAAACACCAATTATTTACTTTGTTAGTTTGGGTAAAGAAATCCCTATTTTTCAATGGCTAAGAAAGGACAAACATTGGAGTGGTGGTCACTTAATTTCAATAGGCCATTGCTTTATTTACCAACCGCTCGGTCTTTAAACCATGATCAGCATTTAAAAATTTAGCATAAGGGTAAGCTTAAAGACAAAAATTGCTGGATTCTCCTCCCCGGGTATATATTAAATGTTAACATATGGCCCCAAAACTATTATACTTCTCTTGCTTTGATTAATTTCAGCGCTCTGTTTTTGTAAAAAAACCAAAATTTTTTACTGTTTCCATTACGAATCCATTGTAAGGATACCTATTATCAGACCAAAAATTATGTCGCTGATATTTATCTCCTACAATTTATTTCCTATATAATTAGCAAATTTTGACCTACATAAATGGCTGTTAATTCCAACTGAGGAAAGGTATGTGTTTTAAATTTTGAGAACTTTAGCCTTAGGCTAAAAAGAAAATAAATATTAATTGAAGGTAAGCAATGCCATGTGTCAATTTTGAAATCAAAAAAAATGTGGTTTAAATTTTTTCCTATCGGTTTGGCCCACCGGCGTGGGAACCACAGGGAATTTTTTTATAATCCCAATTAATTATCCCCCTGTAAGAATTCCTAGGTAGATTTTCATCAAAGCACTTTTAAGTTCCATGTTCTTGTTTAATAATTTCCCTCTTATAGAAAGGGGTGACACTAAACCTTGGATCAAAACATTTGTAAACTTCGCAAGCAAAACTCTCTTAGTTAAATTTACTGGGCATACTTAATTATAGGTTTTAACTTTAAACAAATCTTCTCAGTATCCCAATTAAAACCCCAAAACATTACTACTTTTGGGATTCATTTCCCCGGGTAATATTTTTTCTTTTTTGTCCTTTAATTTGGAAATTACTATTCCATTTCCCCCAGAGGGATATTTGCACTTTGGGATATTTTATTAGCCTCTCCCTAAGTATTAACGTTCCCCCTTTAGTTGACGTCAACCCAGGAAATTGTCCGCAAAAATTTTTGCTCATTACTTTTTCTCAAATTTATTCCCCCTACGTTTTAAAGGGGTGCATTTACATCGTTGAAGTAGGAAAGGGCTGGATGTAGCACAAATAATGCTCCTAAAGCAAAAGGGTTTTTAGAGGGTAAGGGGTCATAGGGTTTTTCAGGTATAAGAAGTGGGTCAATCCGGCCAGGTTGTAAAAACCCCCCTTAGGGGAAAAATTTACTTTGTCAGCCGTTTTAAAAGGAAATTCTTTATCATGAGATTTAATAAGATATCTCCTAATTTTTCCGTCAACGACGACCTGCCATCAAAAAAGTCTTTAAACTAGGTACATTTTTGTTTCTCCCGCACTACAATTAAACACAACCTCATAGGGTGGTCTTGAATCCTTTTTAAAACCGTGACGTGGCAAAAAGTACCATAATTTTGGCTTGCTCAGGAGGACCTCTTCTTTAATTTATTAATTTAAAGTTCAGAATTATATCATTTAGGCAGCCAACTTTGGTGTCTTACTCGTTCGCGAAGTGAGCCTTTTAAATTTTCCTTATGTCATTCGAATGAGTGGGCAATTCGGATGGTTCAGTCTCCCGGAAGTCGTCCCCGTATGTCCAGGTTTTAAATTTTAATTCTCAGGGATGTTCCGGTAAAAAAATGTTTGGACTTTTTCATTTACATTATTCCAAGCTGTTAATTCCCCCAATTTTGATGGTCAAAACAATCCTTTGGAAGAATTATCGGGGCACGATTTCATGAGTAAAAACACCCAGTTTTTAGTTTTATAGTTTTTTCTTGTCATGCATTTTATTTCGAGGAATCCCACCAAACAATACTTGGCCTTCTGCAGTCTTTAAAAAAGGGGGACACCACTTTTTTTACCATACCCTTTACAAAGGAGGCCTAATAGTATACCTATCAAAATATTTATTGGGCCTACAGAATCATCCTTTTTTACCAGAAGGGGCTTTAAAATTTTAATCTGTGAAAGCTTTTTGTAGCTTTACCAAAACCCTATTGTAGAAAATTTTTCTGGAAGTCTATCTACAATTATGCATTAAAGCTTTTTCTCATTGCCCAAAGTGACGTTACATAAAAAAAGTATAAATTGAGCCCTTTTTTTGAAGAAAAAAAAAATTTATTTTGGGGTTTTGGATTCCCCCTCTGTTACTTTCATACCCTCAAGACATTTACGTTTTTTTGAAAATACGGGGGGATTTGGTCTAAAAATGCAGTTACATTTTTTTTTATTTTTTTTTTTTTCATCAATTTTTCCTGTAACACAGGTAGCTTTTTCAGCAAAAACCCTATTTTTAACATTAGCACAATTTTTAATTATCCCTGTTGGCGGTTTCAACATTTTCATTATTATCAACATTTTCATATAAGGGGTTTTAGCCCCTTTCAAGGGTATATGGTGCTTCCTTACCTGGGTTTACCCGGAAGAGGTTCCGGGGGTCAAAAGCCCCCCCGGCCCGGTCTGTGACCCGGCCTCTGGGGGATAGAGCCTGATCAAACCGGCTGCCCGCTCTCACGCAAACCCAAAGTACGGCCCAGCCCCTGATCAGGAACTGACTTTTGGTGCTTGTCCAGGGGCCAGTTGAAAACTGCCCGGGTCTGTTGGAACCCCCTTATGCATGTGGGAGGCAGTTGAACAGTCGGGCCCCCCACATTTTTGTATGGTCCTTTAAGTGTATGACACCCCCGTTTTCATTGGGGGGATGGTGCATCTCGCCAATTCTTTTGGGTTTTGATGATGATTTTCGTGTGCAAGTTCGGTACTAGTCCCTCTAGGGGTTTTTCCCGGTGTATATAATCTGATCTCTCCCCCCCTGCGTTCCAGGGAATACGGGTTTTGGAACCTCAGCGTCCGTAATTGGGTGTTTATCTCCCTTTGCGCGCCCTGAAAAATTTCTGTAATTTTTAGGGCGGCAATTACCCGCCTTTGAAAGGTGTGTTAGGGAGCAATATTCCAGCCTGATAGAACAATGGCCTGAAGAGTGTCTCATGGGCTTGGTCCCTATTTTTAGGTTCTCATTACCATCCTGTCATTTTTTTGAATGGATTGATACAATTTATGGCCTTGAAGGTGGACCCTCCGACATGAACACTCCCAGGTCTTTGACGTGGAGTAGAGATTTTGTAATCTGAAACCATCATGTCCCACATATGTAATTGTGCAAAATTTTTAAAATGATCGTGTAATTTGTCCCAATAATGACCCCATTCTTACCTGTTTTTTAATAGTGGCATTTTGGTTTGTTAATAAAGTAAGATCTTGCCGGGGTTCTTGCTATTATTTTACGATGTTTTTTTTCAAGTTCATTATATTGTTAAGTGAATGAGCTTTTGTCTTGTGTATCCAGGGGAAACGCAGTTTTCACTTTGGGGGGGGGGGGGGGGGGGTAGGAGTGTAAGAATCTCTGCAATGAGGTCATGCAAAACACATTAAAAAATTATTTAAGAGTTAATGTTGTCCCTTTTCTGTAGGATATGAGATAGATTATCTCGGCAGTGTAAATAAACTGTCGGCAGGGGGGGAACAATGTGTAAATTTTTTTTTTGGTAGGTTTATGTATTAGGATGTTATTAGGGTGATATATATTTTGAGCGCTAATTAACATAAAATGGCTGTTGGTGGTTTTGACGGTGACAGCAGACACATTTTTTTTAAATATTATTTTTTTTAAAAAACTTTACGCTTAACATAAATAAAAAGGTTAAAAAAGAGTACGTACGTCCTCAATCCTCAGAACAACACTGAAAAAAATGCAACAAACATATAACTGACACAAAAGGGGTTTTCCCACATACATCACAAATATTTCCATATAACATCTTAAAAAAATAAAAAAAAGGTGATCCCCCCCCTAACCTCTTAAAAACCTTACAAAAATAACCTCAGATGACCACAAAACAGGGCCAAATTTAAATGAAATTATTAACACCCTTAAAACGAAAACAAACCCCCCGTCCGAAACATTCTTTTTTGCAATTAAACGGGGTCTAACCCACCAAAACAAAAAAATCTTTCATCCGGGGGACTGCTTGCAGTGGAAAGGCAATGTTCGGGGCTTTCACTGAGACCCACATAAGGATCCTTTGGGCAATGAAAAATGGATCCCCCGTTACAACCTTACAGATGGACAGGTGAACAGGCAAAAAAGGGGAGGTTTTGGGTTTAAATGCGAGTACTTTTTGCACAGAACTGCTAAATGCTCAAAATTTTAGTGGAAGTTTTGAGTAAAGGTCGGAACCAAAACCAGTTTTGTGGTAGTCTACAAGCCTCCGGGTGAAAATCTGGAGTTTACCCGGGGTTACCCGGAAGGTTTGGGGGTCAACGCCCCCGCGGCCCGGTTGGACCAGGGCCCCCTGGGGGTCGCGCCTGATCAACAGGCTGTTTCTGCTGGGTGCACGCAAACCACGTTGAGCCCCAAACCCGGTGATCAGGAACTACTTTGGGCTTGTCCAGTCCCGCTTGAAGAGCAGGGGTTGTTGGAATCCCCCCTTTTGTGTGCTGGGACAAGTTGAACATTCGGGCCCCCGACACTTATTGTATGGGCTCTTAACGTGTAGTGACACCCCTGCTTTTTATTGGGGGGATGGGATGTCCCAAGTCTTTTGCTTTTGTAGGGGTGATTTTCGGTGCAAGTTCGGTCTAGTCCCTCTGGTTTTTCCGGTGTTATAATCATGTATCTTCCCCCCGGTTCCCGGGGGAAAACAGGTTTAGAAACCTCAAAACGCTCCCCGTATTGAGGGGTTTTATCTCCGTTATGCGCGCCCCTGAAAGTTTTCCCGTACATTTTTTTGGTCGGGGAAATTTTACCGCCTTGAAAGGGCTGTTGATGAGCAATTTCCAGCCTAGTAAACAAGTGACCTGAAAAAGTGTATCGGGGGTTGGCCTCCCTAGTTTTGAAGGTTTCAATCCCTCCTGTCTTTTTCTAGCAGTGCGATTGATACAATGTTATGGCCTGAAGTGAGACCCCGACATAATCACCCCAGGTCTTTGCGTTTGGGGTTTGCTCTATTTTGTGGCCGAATTTGTTTTGTACTCTGATGAAAAATTTAATTTCCTCTGTTTACCTATTGATTTTGAAATTTCTCATGTTGAAATTAAAATTGTTTTCTGCAGCCCACTGAAGATTTTTTTATGTCCGCCCGGAGCCTTTAGGTCTGCAATGGAAAACACTGTATGCAGATTTGGGTGTCATTGCAAAGGAAAAACCGGTCTGTGGCTGACATCCTTGTCTATGTGGAAAGGGAGAGAAAAAAGATGGGGGTAGTACTTGCCTTGTGGAAAGAGCTTTTTACCGTAGCTCCCCGGACTTTACTCTGTTGAGACTACTCTCTGGCTGTTGGAGGAATTATGATCCACGACCGACTTTTTTTGTTATTTCCTTTGCACGCTTTTTTGCGCTATTACGCCCTGGTCACACTTTTTCGAAGGCTTTTTTTCAAAATTGTATATATTACTCTGCATTCTTTTTTTCTTCTAGTGCTTTAGGGGCCTTGTTGTAGTGATCCCGGAGCTGAGACAGACAGGAGGACCCGTTCTAACCCCTGTTGCCTGGGGTTTTTTTTAATGAGGGTTTCTAGATTGGGGGGTATCTTGCTTTTAGGACCCTTTCAAAGATTTTTTATTGGGTGTTAGTGCTTTGGGTCTGTATTTTTTGCTGTTGTTTTACTGCCCCCCTTTTGGAGGGGGGCTAGTTGTTGTTTTTAGTAACGGGGGCGACCCCCGTGTCCTGCCCCCTCTCCATGGAGGGAAAAAGGTCGTATAGGGGTTTCTTGCAGTTTTTGGATGAACACGATTTCCCATGGTCGGGCCCCGGGGGAAAGGGGGCGGGGGCATGCCCAGGGGTGTCCCCAAAATGCACAGCTTTTGTTTGCGTCAAAGGACCCCTTTTTTGGGGGAATTACCAAAAACAAAGTTAAAAAAGGGATTAGGGGGCCAGCTAAATAAAAACCCCGGGGAAACAAAGCCTTGGGGGGGTAATCAATATGTTCGCGGGCAAGGTATGGAGTGTTTCAGAAAAGTCCAGGTATGGGGTTAGGGCTTGGGTTGAGAGGGTTTTAAAGGGGTAGTGTAGTTGTGATGAAGCGGGGACTTCATTAAAAATTTTTGGTATTATTATGCGATGATTGGATGTTGCACGTGAGGAAAACTCGGGGATTGGTTTTTCCTGGGCCCGGAGTTTACCCGGGAGAGTTTCGGGGGGCAACGCCCCGCGGGCCCCGGCTTTGACCAGGCCCCCTGGGGGACAGCGCCGTCAACCCCTTGGGAACATTGCGGCCTTATCATTTGACCCTTTTGGGGTGTGCCATTGTTATTAACGTCTTATTGTAAGTAAGGTTTGGCACTGGCAGTGTTCCCCCTTTAAAATGGGGAGGGCAATTGCAAAAATATTTAGAAGGGTTTTTAAATTTTGTTGGGTTTGGGCCCTGTGTTGGCTTAAAAGGGAAGTGGTAATGTTACCGTCCCGGGGGGTTTTTGGGGGGTTTAGGATTTAAAGCAAAGGGGTCAAATGTATTTCATTAGAGGGGGTGTGAGGGGGGTGGGGGGGGGGATTTGGTAAAGAACACAGTAGTTGCAACATTTTTTTGGGGGTAGAGTTGCATGAGTGTAAAAATTTTTTTGGGGGCTCGGGTGTTGGCTCGGGATCTGGGGAAGGTAAAAAGGTAGGCTTGTAGGATGTTAGTGGGGGGGATGGCGTGGGGAGGGGATTTTCCCATTTTTGACTGGGGAAGTAATGGGGTGGGTTCAGTAGGTTAAGGTTACAACCCCGGGGCGTGAGGTGTGTTCGTTTTTGCTGGGATTTTCCCGCGGGTGTGGTTTTAAGGATAGACGGGTGGTTGAGAGGGGGTCTGTAGAATATGTGGAGGGAGGATGGGCTTTCCCACGTGTGATTTTTGTGGGGGTTGAGGGGGAGATCAGGGGTTGTTGAGCAGGTGCTGCATAAGAAAAGGGGTTTTAAAGGCATTCTGTTTTTGCGGGGCATTAAGTCTTGGACGGGGGGGGTATGGATGAGAATTTATTAGGGCTGGGGGGTCATTAGGGGGTTTATATTTAATATCGGGAAATGCAGGGAAAGGGGTTAGCGGGGGTGAAGCGGGGGGGATTAGGGGTTTATTTTTTTAAAAAAAACTTGTGTCGAAACGGGATTTTTATGGGCGGGGGTGAAAGGGTTTTTCCAGTGGGATACAGAAAACTAACGTTAGGGGTTTATTAGACTTGTAAATCGGGTGGGGGATAGGATAAGGATGGTGATCTACTGGGGAAGGTGTCGGGGGTTGAAAGGGGTCCCCTCCGGGGGTTGACAGTTGTAAGGAGTGTGTGATTTGAGGGGTGTGAGAGTGTTGAACTAAGCATTTTTTGAGGTGCAAAAAATATTTTTTTGGGCATTATTGTCCCCCGGGTTTGAGGTTGAATTATGTTAAAACCCTTACTCCTAATTATGAAAATTTTTGTATCCAAGTAATGTTTTTGGTGTTAATGTGAAACCGATGTTTTTTTAAGGATTCCTTCATGTTTTGTAAGGGTCTAGCACGTTAGTTAAAAATTTTTTTGATTGTATCATAGGGTATTTAGTGGTATGGTGTGGATGGTGTGGTTTGGAGGAATGGCCTTTTGATTGGCCCTAAGTTTGCTATTTTAGAGTTTTGAAATCTGTAACCATACATTTACCTATATTGTAATTGTGCTAATTTAAATGATAAATGAAACTTGTCAAATATGACCATTCTTACCGTTTTTTTAGCAGTGGCACGTTTTGGTTTTTGTTATATGAAGATTTGCCTGGGGTGTTCTTGCTTTATATTGTTCAGATTTTTTTCCAAAAGTTCATTATTTGATTAGTGAATGACTTTTGTCTTGGTATAGCCAGGTGAAACTGGACATTTTCATTTGGGGGAGGTGGGGGGGGGGGGGTGGAGTGAAGCAATTTTCTGAATAGCAGGTCATGCGAAACATTTTAATAATTTTTTTAAGATTTAATGTTGTCATTCTTGTAGGATTGATGATAATTATCCCCGCAGTGAAATAATCTGTCGGCGGAGGAAAATGTGTAAATTTATTTATTTTGGTAGGTTTATGTATATAGCGTGTTATTAGGGGGTATATATTATGAGATGCTAATTAAAATCAATGACTGTTGGTGTTATGATTGGTTGACAGCAGACACAGCTACTCGGCATGTGGGAGGGGGGTTGAAGTGTCAGTGGTAGTGTATTAACTTCACCACCGTGCACGATACTGATAATTATATGGAAAATTTTATAGGGTGTTCCCTGTATGTACCTCAAACATCACATGCATATGAGTAATCTCATTGGGAGACAACAACCATATTGTTTACCAGTAGTCACCCGTGTAGACATTGTGAGAGAAACTTAACCATCCCTGGTCACTGCAGGTGGTCCCTTTGACCTCACAATCTTATCCATATCTATCTGAAACCAGTATAAATTGGAAAGCACCCACAAGTACGGCACTACTAATTAATTGTGGACTGTATAGATTATATTAGTTTAACTGAACGAAGGGGGGGGGGTAGGTTACACATGGATATATCCATCAAGGAAAAACACTTGTATATAATCCCACCGCTTACCAGATATTCTCTGGTGGTCACTTGATGTAGCTGGATCACCCACAACCTATCCAATTACAACATACCTAACTGGCCAGTATCAGTCTGCTATAACTAGAAGGGTTACTTAACTGTGGGTGATTGATGCTCCTTATTTCCTTCATTCACCATCTCATTTCGATGTCCTGCTACACCGACACGGTTCTTATTCCAGCAGGACGAGATATCCATTGGTTTGTTCCGGTTTAGAAGTCGTGACTCCATAAAAACTTCACTGTCCTCAGGACAGGAACCCACGAGGTCTACACGTGTTCATTAGAGGTCACTCCCTTAAGATCTGAGACCAATGAGTGATGATTAAATCACGGGTATTTTCCCCTGGACACACTCCATGGCGTCGCACCAGTCACCACCGGTCCTACCATTATTCACTAATTTTACCACTTTATTACTGTGGTCAGGGCCGGATTACCGCATAGGCAAACTAGGCATTTGCCTAGGGCCCCCGCACATTTGGGGGCCCCGCGGTCCCAAGGGGTTCAGGGGTTCATCCAAGACTGCGCACATGGTGCAAGTGCAAAGGGGTCCCTACCTAAAAAGTTCAAGTGTTTGGAGAGTAAAATTGATTTTTAAAAATTACTCAAAACAAAATAAATAATGAAATAAAATAAAATAAAAATAATAAACTTAACCATAGATGGCAACACTCAACACAACCTTTGTTATATCAGAGACAGCTGTGTTCCCGCTAATGGATGAGTATGGGAGATTCCTCTCCAATTTTCTGTAGTAATTACACGTTATTCTCCTCTCAGGGGGCTCCATTGGCGTGGTGAAGAGCTCTTGGTCTGAGAATTAACCTGTCTCTTCTACCTCAGACCGAACCTAATATTACCCCCCCAATCCCCCCTCCCCTATCCCATCCTCCCCATCCTTCACCCTTTTCCTTTCCTCCTCCTCCCCACCCCTTCCCTTTTGCCCTTCCCTCTTTTTGTCCTTTGGTATTTTCTCCCATAGGCCGCTAGTTCCTAGGTAGGGAAAGGGATACCGGGGTCCATCCCATTCCGTGAGGGTTCTTAGGCAGTGGCGTAGTTTGCACGTGAATCTGGATCGCCTGGGGATGATCCCGATCCCTCTCCGATATCCCGGTGTAAGCTTGGTGTCCTTTCGTGCGACCGAGTGTAATCTCCTGGAAGCCCATCTTCGGATTCCGGGGGTGTGGCCGAAGGAGTATGCTTTGTGGCGGATATCCGAACCGAGCCCTCTCCTTTTGTCCACCGAGTTTAGCTCGCAGATGTGAGGTTGCTATCCCGGATTGTTAGTTTACTAGAATGATGGGTAGGGTATGGCACGGGTTCCATCCTGCATCTGCACTAGCTTGCGGTGCTGAGGTCCCTCTTGGCACGGAGGGAGATTTCTGGCCCTTTTCAATTCACCTAGGAACTATCCCTCCACGGGTCCCCCCCTTTTTTTATTCCTTTTTTTTATTTTTATTTTCTTTTCTTCTTTCTTTTTTTTTTTTCTAAACAAAAAGAAGAAGTAACCTAAGTCATGGCAGCCCCAGTCCATAAAGCCTACTACCCCAGGGCCCCTTCTTGATACCACACCCCTTTCTGACCCCGCCGTCGTCTTTGGATCACTCTTCAGAACATTCCCTCATGCCTCTGTAACCTATTGCCTAGCTGTTTCCTCACCCTGCTTTCAATACAGAGGCCTCGACTGACTTCCTCGATTTATCGGACCTTCGCTCTCCTCTGACTACAGCTCCTGGCCTCGTCCCTCTACGGTGCGGCAATTTTCAAATCGCCGACCCTTTCCACGTCGGACCAACTCTGGTCCCACGCCTAAACTGCCAACGACAATTTACCTGCTGATATACATCTCCACCTTCTCGTTCTCTCAGAAGCGATCGACCACGCCTCACTACCTTTCCACGCTCATTTTCAAGACTGAACAAATTGGACTAAAATCTTCACTTTAACGACCGACTTCCCTCTACTGCCTATCTTCTTCTGACCATAGTATTATTGGCAAGGCACTCCCTACCCATGGTTTGGTAAAGATATTTCTTTTTTCATGCTCTTAGAGCGGTACGCGCATCATTACTGTACAGAATCTACCCAGGCTCATGAGCTCTCTCGTCTTTCCCCATATCGATACTGTTTCGCTGTCACGCTTGAAAAACATCATTCCCTCAATTTCTTGTAGTGGTTACATCATTCCTGTCTGCCGCATACCATAGTTCAACAATATTTCCATGACAGGTGGCACTGACATTCTTGAACAGCTGGAACTCCAAGATCCTCCCAATCCTCAAAGGTAACACTTACGTTCTTCCTGCCCGTGGGCGGAGACGATACCCCTAGCAATTGTGGCTCGTTTAACTTTTGACAGCCGAGAACTCCCATCCTCAGTTTATATAGCAGGACATTGGTTACAAGTTCGAAAGGTGAACCCTACAACCACAACAGTGTAGAAATTCTTGGCGATTTGGCCATCCCAGCGAAATATTGGCAGATCTACGCTGAATGCCCAGTCTGTGGTGCCGATGACCATTCAACTACGTCTTGCAATCGATCTCCCCTCTTGCCCTTAAACTGTCATGAGGGTCTCTACCCTTCGTACTCTCGCCGTTTGACAAGTCTAATAAACGAGCGGGAAAATCCGTTACTCAAGAGACAGAAGGTCTCCCTTATGCCATGGCAGTTTCTGCATCTCCACTCCACGTCAGGGAAACTAACTCCCACGTGTTCTTATTCCCGTGTTCAAAAACGTCCCCCACATCTGTATCCCATCTTTTACACCCACTCTTCCCATAATCAATCTCCTGTATCTAATCCTTTTGGCTGTCCTCGGCTCAGACGTCCCAACATCAAACTCCTCAGTCTAATTCCACTTCTTCGAGGTTCTCTCTCCGCAAGCCATCAGTAATCGACGAGACCTTGTACGACACCTCCTCCCAATCGTCCCCTCTACTTCCTCAAAATTCAAAAAAAGGTCCGTTAACATCCGCTCCATACCCATCTTCCCACCATCCTCATTTTACCCCTCCTCTGTCCTCTGTCCCCTGGTTCTTCCCCCTCTCACTGGCTCAGTTACAAGTGTAGAGGTTTCACCCTCCTCCTCGTACTGTACCTTTCCCCCCTGTGTCGCCTCCCAATTTTCTTCACTCTGCCACCTCCCAGGTTCCTGCCTCTTCTGTCACCCTGCCCACGCTTCTCCAGTTCCCTCCACCCTTCCCCCCCCCTACCTTGGTACAGTCCATACAGTTCCAATCTTTACCATCCTCCCCCTAACCATTCCCAATAATGTCTCCCATACGACTCCTCTGAATTCCGAAACACTTGAAGCAACCTCTGAATATATTGCAGAGACTAAACCATCAATGTCCACTGATCCACCTTCCGCTCTTTCTCTCCTCTCGCTCCATTTGCGGCTACCTCCTTTCTTCACAGTCACCGTTCCTTCGCTGCTGCACGTTTATCCCTACTGCCTGTCCGCATGTGGACTTTTCTAACCCCTCTAGTCCGTAGGAACCCCTTACCTGCAGATTTCAAGTATCCTTATCATTGCCAATCATGGCCTATTACAGTGAATATACGCGTACTCCAGTTAGACCTCTTTTCTTGCCCCCACCCACCCCATGTTTAAATACAGGTCTCACGGACCCATTTGATCTCTCAGGACTCTGCTCTCTTCATTGCAATGATCTCTCAGTCTGCTCTTCCCTCTGCTGCATTTAGGTTTCACTTTGGTCGTTCTCCCGGACTTACATACAGTTGATCACTTCCCAACATTCTTACTTCCCCTTCATATTCGCCACACCTCTTCCACCCCAACGCTAGCAATTTTAATCGGCAAAATGGAACCTTTACTCACACCAAACTGTTTTTAAAAGAGTTCACTTCTTCGTCCTCTATCGATAGCTTTTACAACCTCTTCTCGTCCTCCGTTTTCATTCGACCGCAGCTTCTCATTCTATACCCAAACTTCGGGCAGGCATTCTCCAAATGCGTGCCTTGGTGGTCTCCTGCTTGTGCTCGTGCAGTACGTTTGAAACGCGCGCATGGGGCAGGTACCGGTACAAAAACCACAGAGCGAACTCCTTGATTTTAAACAGAAGCGTGCGATCGCGATCGCCGTGTCATCCGTGATGCTAAACGCACGTTGCTGGCGAGATTATGTCTCCACCATCACCTCTGCTTCCTCTATGAGTGCAGTCATGGAAAAAATAACAAAACTGAGGTGGTAAATATTCTCCCGACCCGGCTCACTGTTCTGCGGGTTGCCGTGTTGATATAGCAAACCCACTAGAATGTTGCCAATGAATGGGCAATAACTGGTCACGGTATTTCTCAGGGACTCCATCTATGCCCCTTCATTTCTTTCCTCAAAGACAAAAGTCTGCAGGAGTTAGCACCCTTGGACTATTTTCTTCTCTCAGAGAAGAAAACAGTATAATGTGCCTTTTACTTACACTTCAAGAACTGAAGCAAACTTCTCAGCTTGTCGATCATCGGCAGCTGGGCCCGACGACATTCATATTCGTATGCTACAACAATTTACATCATCAGCCCTTGCAGTCCTATATGCCTTTACCTATCTTATTTGTCACAAGGATTCTTCCACAGCTGTGAATCCCCATTGTTCACCCTTTTTCCACAATACCCGCACTACGTGACATGAAACTCCCACTATCGTCCCATTGCACTTACCAGTGCAGGTTTGCAAAAGTAATGGAAGCGCCTAGTAAATAGACTTTAGTGTGGTATTTCGAGACACACAACAGCTCTCCACATCGTCAATATGGCTTTCATAAGGACGTCTACATAGACCCCCTACAATGCTTGGATACATATGTTCATATGCCTTTGCAATTAACCACTCAGATATTGCCATATTTTTTGACCTTGAGAAGGCATATGACACAACTTGGAGGTAATAATATTTTGCCCAATCCACTCCTTAGGCCTTCGAGGCATTCTACCATCCTTCCTAAAGGAACTTTTTAACTGACAGGCATTTCCGTGTTCAGGTAATAATGTGCTCCCCCCGGACTTTATCCAAGCTGAAGGTGTCCCCCAGATGTGTACTGTGCCCAACACTTTTTCCCCTCCTTGGCTATTAATGATTTGGCCTCTAGTCCTTCCCATCAAATTATTTGTCATCACTCTATTGTGATGACTCGCTATAGCCTTGTGCAGGCGCTGACTGTCACCCTCATTAACAGTTTCTCTCAAACATGCAATCGACCGTGTTTCCAATTGGGCCACCACAAATGTAGCTTGGTTAAAAATTTCCAGCACTAAAACCCACAAATCACTTCACTAGAACGCCTCTGTTCATCTCCGATATCCTTTGTAACCGCAAATGGCTTCCGTATCCCTAGAACGTGATACTGTCAAGTTTCGGGCCTCCTCTTTGATCGTAGGTTATCCTGGAAACCTCACATTACCTCTCTGAAGGCAACATGTCCACAGCCGGCCTGAACTTTACCTTCTTAAAACCCTTGCTCATCTTTCATGGAAACCTACGTCGAACCCTCCTTCGCCTACATTCCACCCTATTTTATCGAACTTGATTTGGTGACCAGATCTATTCAGCGGCATCTCCTGCTAACTCTCTCTAGCTTAACCCCATTCATCACCAAGGATTACGTTTATGGCCTTGGTGCTTTTCGCATCTTCCCCTGTCCGAGAGCCTCCTATGCAGAAGCGAACGTTCATCCTTATCCGACAGCCTGATGCCCATTGCCTCGCTACTAGGTTAACCTCTCAAGATCTCCGCAAATCCTTCCATTTATAAATGGTCACTGATATTAGTAGACATTCTTTATTTGATCGCCTCCCTGTATTACTACTCCGTCCCTCTCTCTTTCGCCTTCATGTCGCTTCTTTGTCTTCTCATCCAACTACCACCTTTCTATGTCATGTATCATCTCACTTTTCCCTACCCTCCCTGGGAATTCCAGCTGTCGAGTTCTGTTCTTTCTCCACTCCCTTGCTCGAAAGCCCCAACTGTCTACGGTCTCTTCCTGCTCTCTTTTTCTTGACCACTTTCACTCTCATTCTCATGCCAATGCTTGTGTACACAGATGGCTCTAAGTCTTCTGACGGCGTAGGATTCGCATCAGTGTTTCCGGGACAGGCGTCGTACAAGGGCATACTATCTCGGCTAGTATTTTTACTGCTGAATTATATGCCATCCTTACGCACTTATCCATGATTTTCATCCTATGCTGTGTCATCAATTGTGGTTGTCTCAGAACTCCCTTAGTGCTTTACAGGCTATATACAAAAATTTGATACACCTCACTCCTTAGTCCTCCGTATCAACCGTTGGGGCTACGCCGGGGATTCTTTAAACAAGCATAAAGATATTGTTTTTTGTTGGGTCCCTGGTCATGTTGACGTACAGGCAATGAACAGGCAGACACTGCTGCGCGCGGTCAGCTGGTAACATGACCCTACCAGTTTCTTATAGAGGTATTCCATTTACGGGACTATTTTGCTGCAATAATCTTCCCCACCTTCACACCCGTTGGCAACAACGTGGTCTACTATGCTCGGCAACAAACTTCAATCTATTAAAAACCGAGTATAGTTACTGGCCGACTTCTTATCACCATTTCGAGGTGGGAAGACTACTCTCTCCCGTCTTTTCATTGCCATACTCGAGCGATTACTCATGGATATTCTCATGGAGAGGCCGTCCTTGCGTCCTCTTCTGTGAGGAATTGCCAAGCTCCAATTATCAGTCAGCCCATTCTTTTGACTGCCACAATATCAAGAGCACGCAGAATTTACCTCTGTCGTCGTACCTTCATCACCGCTGCTCTCTCTTTACCTCCCTACTCGCTGATGGACCACCTTTCACCGACCCCCTCTCTCATTGACTTTTTGACAACAACTGACTCTTACTTCACAAATTCTGAAACCTTTCCAGCCCTGTTCTACTTCAATCTCTTGCTACCCTCTACCCCCGTACTTATCCCTGCCCACCGCTGTTTTCTGTAACCTGCTGATCATCCCTCCTCCCTTCTGCATCCAAAACCTCGCTTCCTTTCCCTACCCTGCAGTGCTGTATAGCCTTGTTGCCTTAGCGCTTCTTTTAGATTATAATAATAATTACACGTTGATCAAGACTTGGTACTGTGACAAATTAACTGAAGTGTTGTTGATTAGACATGATGTATGGATAAATGTTTGTTTTTTTGCCTCTAAATGTTTTAAAGAGTAGGTACCTGATAGGGTTACATGACCAGTAAAGACGCATGGACCAGTAAAAGACGCATTTTTGTAAAAGAAGACTATAAAGAAAAACCTAAAAACCAAACTGACTTCCGTTTGTAGTTTTTAAAAAAAGCACTTTGTCCTGTCTTTAAGTCTTTATCATTTCAATAACAGATCTCAAGTTGATTGATGTACTACACACTTCCCCGTCGCAAATGCTTAGTTTTCATGTTGTGCGACGGAAGTGAAGTAAACATCAATAAATTTACTACATATTTCCCCCAGAAACACAATAAGCCACATCATAATAACGTTGGTTGGGTGAAACTGAAAATCGTCCCTTCATTCTTTAATTCTCAGTCCTTATCTAGGTGGTAGGCCAATACATGCAAAACATAAAGATTAGTTTAGTTATGAAAAGATGGTAATATAAATACCATTGTTGCATTGTTCTTGGCTCGGTGGGTAGATTTCTGTTAAGTAATATTGGAGATCAAGGAGGATTAATTAGTAAAATATTCGTACCCAAATCACTCACCTAATCTATGGTAAAAGTTCTTATATGACCTCTTTTCTGGACGTTTTTGATTTTTTTTAGATGCTGCAGCCAGAGGAAAGGGGGCTACAAGGGCCAATTCCCCCCCAATTGACAGAAAAAAAATAATGAATTAAAAAATTAATATAAATGATAATGAAAAATTTGTATTTGCATGTTACAGACAGTGATACATCCTCATTATGGCAACTCGTGAACGTGATGTTAGTCCGTTCTTATCGAGTGTGGTACACAGAAAAGAAAGAAGAAAAATCAAGAAGAAGAACAGAAAAAGAATGATGTATGGAAGTGCAGCAGGAAAGATCACAGAACATGCACACGAAACAGTTTTTGATGTTACCAGTTACAGTTGAATACGTGCAGATACTTCAGATCATACAGGAAGCCCTCCCTCCATTAGTTCCAGCCAGCATCTACTTCTTTTGGTGTCTCTCTCATGTTTCAACGACATTTCATCCACAGGATTTGTCTTAAAAGATCCTCCCTCAAGGCAAATGTAATCCATATTCTCTCCGTAATTGCTTTCATTGCAGAAAACTTCAGTCAAACTCTAAACATTGACTTTAGGAAATCAGCCAATGATTTATGATGATGGAAGTCGTCGTTGTTTAAAGTCATCTATGTTTTTTTAGGAACTTGCAAATCTCAGAACTGGTGAAAAGATCATGATGGTTATACTCTGAAAAGCTCAGGAAAAGTGTACTGTTCAGCATGCAAGCTATTTTCTTACCGCAAGAAAATTCCTTCACACAGGTATTCAATGAACGGAAAAATTCCAAGCGTTTTCGAGAACATGAAAACAGCACCACTCACAGGAGCTGCATTTTAGGTCCAGTGTATTTCGTGCACCAGAAAAAAGGCTTATTGGATTCTCATTTGGAAATCAAACTGAAAAAAGAGCGCACTTATTGAGAAAAGATTCCTAGAAAAGAGTTTTGCTGTTGTAAAATTCTTAGCTCTAAGAGGACTTGCTTTCCGTGGATGGAAAATGAGTTTATGGTTCGGAAAACAATGACATTTCCTAGGGATCATAGAACTGTTAGCAAAATTCGACCACTCCATTCTTAGCAAATCATGTGTCACGCCTTGGAATGCAGGAAGAGGCGCTGTATCTTACATGTCATCTCTATATGCAATGAATTTATTGAACGATTGAACTAAGAAGGTCCTCAGTAACTATCAATAGCAGCTGTGAAAACAGCAAATACTTTGGCAATAAGTGTAGATTCACAACCAGTATATTTCACATACCGGGAGATCAATTGACATTCATTGTTCGCTTTGCGACTCCAGTGGTAAGCCGTAGAGCGCTTTAATAAATTCATTCCTCTTTCAAGGCCAGATGGAAAACAATGATGAATGTAGTACTTGGATACTCCTGCTTGAACATGATCTCTCCTATTAATGGATGCCGTGGCCGAGAGCTACGACAATGCAAGTAACATGTCGGGTAAATATAATGGATTGCAAGCCCGTATCAAGCAAATCAACCCACTTGCTGAATTGTCCGCTGCATCAGCACAATTCTCTAATCTGTTGGGTCACGTGCTGCGTGATGTTTGTGGTCGCTGCAGTTTCATTTTTTGACTTTTACAACACTCTTAATTTTTTCTTTCTCTGCTTCAACGCATCGGTGAGTATACTCAAGTCAACCATCATGGAGATGTCATCAAATCATTATCAACAACTAGGTGTCTGCGTAGCATGATGCAACACATGCTTTGAAAGCAGCTTTGTCCTCAAATACGTCTGCCTTTGATCTCCAAAATAGCAGAGGAATGAAGACTAGACAGCAACTACAAGAAGCGGAAGCAATCCAGCTTAGCATCAAATTGGAGATTTTGAATTGGCCTTAATCCTGTGTGCTTTCGGGGGGGGGGGGATGGATACTGGAACGGTTAAATGCCACCAACAGATCACTTCAAGAAATTGAAATTGAATGGCTACTTGTGCTAACCTCTATGCAGGCTAGTGGAATTTGAAAAGGCTCACATCGCAGTGAATAAGCCTATTGAAATGCTTGAAGAGAAAGCTAAACTGCTGTGAAAGACTCCAGTTACCGGCTGAACTCAGCGGTCAGAGAAGAGAAAAACTGCATAATTTAGAGCCAGACAATGAAATTGTTTTGCTACCAAGGCATAAATGTAAGTCAGCTACATACTTCGTATTCTTGATTCACAGATTACAGAATTGGTTTAAAAGAAAAGAAAATCTACCAGAATCTCAATGACAAGTTTGGATTTCTGTTCAAATTACATAACAATGCCAGATGCAGAATTGAGAGATGCTGCATTAAAGTTTGTACAACAACAGAACACCTATCAGCGAGATTTCAGGACACATTTTGTTGAGAAATAGTTCATTTTTCTGGTTATAATGAATCAGATTAAAGCTTCCACCTGAAAATGTGGCGCACCTCAGCTGCTTTGAAACATTAAGAAATTCCAGGTACTCAGAAACTACCCTAATGTTGACAAAGTGGTATCGCCTTTACCTAACACTCTAAGCTACTAACTGTGAAGGATAACGTTTCATTTTCTGTTTTGAAAGACTGAAAAAACAGCTCCGTTCAACAATGAAGCCAAGACAAATTGTGTAACCAAGCCTTGTTGACCATTGAGTCTGATCTAAACATAGAAATATTGATTTTCAGAATAATAGTATTTATGTTTTGCCAATATGAATCCAGAAAAAAATTTATTTTAAGAAGTGCCTTTGAATATAACAATCTTTACTTTCTTGAGTTTATATGATTTGATAGTCCTTATCATGATGCAATGATAACAATAATGGTCATGATTTATAAAGGGAATAATCATGTGCTGTAGTGTTATGGCTGAATGTAATAGGTACTGATGTCACTACTATAAATAGCCTAATCAAGCAAACAATGCTGTCTTGAGTTCATTCTCTTTATAATGCATGATTTTAACAAGATAGTTTATAATGGCTGTTGGTAAAATGGTTTTTGGTTTTCTGTATGTACTTTCCTCCCTATTAAATTTAATCTAAATAGCCTAGAAATTATTTATATTAGACCTTAAACAGCTCACAAATACCGACCCCCCCCGGCCCCAACCCAAGCCAGGAAGGGCGATCTCGCTATCGCTTACCCAACTCAAGGTGGCCCCGCCAATTCTGAATAGCCTAGGGCCGGAAACTTTCTTAATCTGGCCTTCTGTGGCCAGTAAATCACGTATCCCTCACTCTTCACCAGGACCAGTTACGACGCTTCCTATTATAAAGTGAAACCTGTATTAATCCTTAGGCCGCCGTGAACGCCAATTTCCTGGTCCCATGTTTTCCCAGCCTCTTAACTCCATTCCAAACACTTCCGCTCCCACTGCCCCGTCTCGACCTCTCCCTGCCCATCAGCGCAGGCGCAGAGCTTCCCTGTTGGTTCTATTCCATTTTCAAATACATTTTTGACCAATGTCGACACATTGAACACCTATTAGGCACTATAGCTTCGGAAGATTAAAATATTTTCCACAATTACCATAGGGTATATGAGGGTTGGGATGTGGATTGTGTTCTATGGTGGATGTGTGCCATCATGTTCAGACATTCCTTGTATTATAGTGCCAGCCGTTTAGCTGGCTGGAGTGTGTTTATATATTTTGTTATTGAGTTTCTTAATGCTCTTATAAATGTATACGTATAAGAGATTTGTCACTGAGGTGAAAGTGACACGTTTTCGCGGGGGGGGGGAAGTGTAAGCATTAATGGGTAGGTATCTATCGTTTTTTATATGACCATTTTTTCACGTGAAGCACAGTATGTTAAGCAGTGTTTGATTTGAGTGCAGCCAGTTCTGATGTCATTATATAAGTGCTTTTTCAGTATTTGTGTAGTCACAGTTGATTATTGTTTACTGCATGTATCTTGTTACATATTGATTATATACCCATATCTCTTGTACCTGAGTTTTAAATAAAATATAAAAAAAAATGAGTTCAATGCCCACAGTATTCACTCTCCTGCGCACACCTAGCGCCATATTGTTTTCTGAGTAGCTCGTCTGGGTAAACAGTAGACGGGTGCAAAACTCGACCCACTCTACCTCATCCAGGCAGCGAAATGATAAAAAAAAAAAAAATACGAAAAACGCGCTACTTTCCGCTTGTTTATGCAATGTAAGTGATTTCTTATTGTTTCCCGTATACAATACACCGTTTTCTGTAGTTCTACCAGACGTAACATAAAAAATCCTTCTCTTATATTGAGGGGGGAAAAAACCCCCCCTGACGAATCATTATTCAAAGTTGCCACACCCTCCCGATAATATAATATTATTTTGGCAGGCTTTCTTATACTTTATCCAATTAATCATTGCATATATCGATTATTGAATAAAAAATATACGCAGAAAAAGGATATTGGTAATAATAGCGTCAGTATAAGACATCTTGTGAGTGGTGATCAGACTTTTTTTTTTTTTTTTTTGTTTATATTTTATTTAAAACCAATACAGTTTAACATAAAAATAAAGAAACAGTAAGGACCTAACAAATTACCTGACAAACGGATTGTACCTACAAATGCTCGCAAGGATGTTACAACAACAACTTACATCAAGAACATAACTAAAAACAAAATTACATGTCACAGGTTCGTGAATTGACATACAAAACCTTGCATATATATAAATTGTACATATAAATGAACATCTGACAAAGGTTCAAATACACTTGAACAAAAATCATACAAAGAGTTATATCAGTTAAAACCCCTCCTTCACATTAATCTAAAAACCAAAACCTAACATCATAATCTAACTAGAAAATCTAACATACTTATCCCTAACAAAACATGCCGAACATATCCCAACTACAAATCAACAGAATCAAAGAATACAGCTTAGAACACAATAACTGAAAGCTCTATACTGTTACAATAAACCCATATACAAATTTCAGACACAAATGGACTATGTCACTAAGACTGTCTAGATATGTCTGTATACCATACAGACTAAAACTTAACATCAATGAACTGCCTTGTAAACAAACCGGTATCAGTTGTACAGACCATACTTAATAAACTTTAAAAAGTATCAATCATGCATAAAAGAAATTATTACATAACTCCTGACCCATGACAAAAGGCTCAATACAAAAGAAAGGATCTTTATATATAGTACACATAAACAGACCCACACACCCACACACACCACATCACAACACACACCCACACATACACCACAAAAATTTGCAACAAATCACATAAATCAATGCACTGTATGCACAATGCAAACAGTATATAAGTATATCTCATCGTGCAAAAACCCAGCACGTAACATAGAATACAAACTAAAACACACTTCATGTCGCAAAGAACATATTTCTCAAGAATCATGTTATTACAAGACAATACACATCATAATTATACATAAAAAAAAATCTACAATATTATACCTACATTCTGAAAAGTGTTATATCTACCCAAAAACGAGACCTTGATCTCAACACCACACTGATGCCATAAAGTCCCAATGAAAACCATGAAACATTCCAAACCCACATTCACAACACTCTCACGACCCCCCCCCCCCCCCAGGGGGAGGGCGACCGCTGTCTGCCTCCCTGACTCCGCACCAACCTATGAAAACCTCCTTCACTCACTCATTTTCCCCAATCACAAAGATTTTATGAGTAATCCCTAACGTAAGCATCTATAATCCCCTCTGAGAAAGCCTGAATCCCACCTCCTCCCCATACAAATCACTGTTACGACACTCGTCGGTAGAACTTACCGCAAGAACCTTTTCTTCTCTCCTCACTAAACCCCTCTCCCCCTCATCACCCCACGACATAAAATATATATCTACCATGGATATAATCCTAAAGCTCTTATGACACACCCTCTATCTAACCCACCCATATCTAACTTAGAGTCACGCAAAAACCGAGCACCCCACGGCCCCCCACCCTCTGTACCAACCTACATAACCAGCAACTACCCCTCTAGCCCTTCACAAAGTAAACTACATGTACGCAGTCTATCCCCTCCACAATACCACACCCCCGCACCCTCTACAACCTGTCTGTTTCGTATAACTCACCATCGGAAGGATCCCCTGCAGAAAACGAAAGATCACATCACGCGCCCGAGGTTTTTAACTTCAATTTACTAAGATCTAAACCAAATACTCTTCCACGCATACATGATGAACAAACCCTCAACTGGACAAAAACCGCAACCTACTACAATAACCTACACAAAACCCTTAATACGAACCTTTCTTCAGTCCCCAACAACTAACATCACAGCCCTCAAAACTATTTCACATTCCCTCACCTCCATTCCTCTATACCACATACCCAGCCTTCGTGTATCCTTCCCAATCGCCCCGCGTTCACATCCCTCACGCACACTCCCCATTTAATAAACACACATTTAAGCCCTCCTCTCAAATCCACAACCCCAACCCCACCCTGACTTACAGGATAACATTACAACCTCCTCTCCTTAAAACCCAATCCACAACGTGAATCCCCATAAAAAATTTGTACACCCGTCATAGTATCCCCCCGGCAATCGCTGTCCCAGAATTGGAACAACAGCTGCAACATACCAAACCTTACAATACAATACGAATGTTCACAGACTTTCACTCGCTGTATCAGAGTTTAGGTGCTGGGTCTCAGAACACCTAGACGACCCCACGATCCTTTCCAATAACCTAGTCTGAATTTTCCTCCCGCGCCACAACCATGTCATCCTATAAATAATACCACAAATCTTAAAAGACAACCGCCCATTCCTTTAACAACATTACATCACGCCGCTACGGCTGACAACCACACCCCCCAACCCAAAACCCAACCCCAATGCACCTTGACTTCGCACTATTTACCTCATACTCCGTGGACTCCAATAATTGCACCTCCTCGTCCAACACTCCCATTGACACTGCACGAATGAGCACAGTGGTGTCGTCACATATCCAATTCACCACCCGGCAGGCCCTCCACCCCCCACACTGTCCCTCAATGTCGTACAAAATCTACGGTCAACCATTCTATAAAAGGGGTCCAGGAAACACGCAAACAATATTTGGGACATGGGCATCCCTGTCTAAGGCCTCTTCCCATTGCAATTTCCCTCCCATACACCATTAATCTGTATCCTCATTTTCGCCCCTTGTACAACGTATTTACCCACTCAGTTCGACTATTCCTCTCCCAAAACCTGTCCTCCTAAGTATAACCACAAAGCTCCCCTTTATCCACTCTATCAAATGCTCCCTGCTGCCAGTCTAGAGCCAACAAAGCCGCCCCTCCACCCCCACCCTTAGCTTCCCCAAAACTTCTCAGTATCCCATGTCCTTCAATCAATCGAACCTTCCCTTCAACCCGAACTGAGATTTGGACACCACGCCTCTCCACTACACATTTGAACTCTAATTACCTAAAATTTTTGCAACCCTTATAGTCTGCACAACATCAGTGATAATGTCGGTACTTCCTCGAGGTTGGGCTGCCCCTTCGACCTTCGGGACCAACACTACAACTGTCAGTTTCCTGCTTCTCTCTCCCAACTTACCCTTCTCCTTCATACTATTAAATAACCTAACTATAAATTCCTTTATCAACGCCCAATGTTGTAAATAAAATTCTAAATCTAACCGGAGAGACCATCAAATACCGGGAGCATTCCCCTCCCATTCCCTTAACGCATTCTCTATTTCGCTCTGCCGTAATCGTCACCACCTAAAGCCTTTCGATCACTATATCCAAAATTACACGTCACATACGTACACCCAGTCCAATGCCCCGTCACCTCACCCCCCCACTGATCCAGTACTTCTCGTAACCAAGCCTCTGCAATACGCACACATCCTTCGTGTTCGTATCGTCCGCCCTACTCTATTAATTCCCACCATCTCCGTACCTCTAACTTGGTATAGCCTCAGCGCCTGCCTTGCTTTGTTGCCGGCCAAAACACAGAACGCTGACGCTTGTCGCCCCAAAGCACTTCCTCCACCCCTGCCTCATCCATACAGCTTGAAAACATTTTCATTTTGCAACACCCTCCAACCTCCCTTTAATTCAGCTATTTCATCCAAATGAAAATTATACCCACCCACACCCCCTCCATAGCAACCCTTAACCTATCCTCTAAATAGTTAGCATAGCCAGTCCCTATTTCAAATTATTAATAGTTTTCCATCTCTCACAAAAAACTTCTAATTCTTTTCCTTGTGCGACACTATCTCCACCATGTCACAAGCACCCACTCCCCTGTATCTTGCCACACTAAGCTCCCTCCATAGGAACTAAAACCCCACCAACCCTCCTTCAACACCTAACACACTTATATTTTATCCAATAACTTCTATAATTTCCGCGAGCGTCCCCCACCCAACCTCCACCACCACTGCCCTATGATCTTGACATTGTAGCCACAACAGTACTGAAAGATATCACGTCCACTCCCTGAGAAAGTACACCTAGTCTTTCCTCGCAGCATCACCACTCCTAACAAACGAAAATTCAGTCTCGGCCACAAACAGCACCCCCAAGAGGCATCACGAACTAACATCCTTAATAAATCCCTAAGAGCCACAGACATATATCCAGCCCCTCTTGGGTCCACAATCAGGGCCACCCTGATTACACTAATCCCAGTCCCCACCAACTAACGCCAATAGCACACCTCTGCAGTGCACTTAAAAGAAAAACCAAGATCCTCACAACACATAACATCTTCCTTTATGTTATTTTCTGCCGGCGCATTCCCCCCGACACACACACAAAAGACACACGCTTACCCATCCACCACCCATCCACACCAACACCCTCCCTCCCCCTCCTCCCTCGCTCTCTGCAAAACAAACGGGCTCTCTCCTTATTAAAATTCCCACACCACCTTTTAGACGGGGAGATGGCAGGGTAACTATCTCGAAATCCTACTGAGTGATGATTAAATCACGGGTATTTTCCCCTGACACACTCCATGGCGTCGCACCAGTCACCCACCACCGGTCCTACCATTATTCACTAATTTTACACTTTATTACTGTGGTCAGGCCGGATTACCGCATAGGCAAACTAGGCAATTTTGCCTAGGGCCCGCCGCACATTTGGGGGCCTCCGCGGTCCCAAAGGGGTTCAGGGTTCATCCAAACTGCGCACATGTGTGCAAGTGCAAAGGGGTCCCTACCTTAAAAGTTCAGTGTTTGGAGAGTAAAATTGATTTTTTTAAAAAATTTACTCAAAACAAAATAAATAATGAAATAAAATAAAATAAAAATAATAAACTTAACCATAGATGGCAACACTCAACACAACCTTTGTTATATCAGAGACAGCTGTGTTCCCGCTAATGGATGAGTATGGGAGATTCCTCTCCAATTTTCTGTAGTAATTACACGTTATTCTCCTCTCAGGGGGCTCCATTGGCGTGGTGAAGAGCTCTTGGTCTGAGAATTAACCTGTCTCTTCTACCTCAGACCGAACCTAATATTACCCCCCCAATCCCCCCTCCCCTATCCCATCCTCCCCATCCTTCACCCTTTTCCTTTCCTCCTCCTCCCCACCCCTTCCCTTTTGCCCTTCCCTCTTTTTGTCCTTTGGTATTTTCTCCCATAGGCCGCTAGTTCCTAGGTAGGGAAAGGGATACCGGGGTCCATCCCATTCCGTGAGGGTTCTTAGGCAGTGGCGTAGTTTGCACGTGAATCTGGATCGCCTGGGGATGATCCCGATCCCTCTCCGATATCCCGGTGTAAGCTTGGTGTCCTTTCGTGCGACCGAGTGTAATCTCCTGGAAGCCCATCTTCGGATTCCGGGGGTGTGGCCGAAGGAGTATGCTTTGTGGCGGATATCCGAACCGAGCCCTCTCCTTTTGTCCACCGAGTTTAGCTCGCAGATGTGAGGTTGCTATCCCGGATTGTTAGTTTACTAGAATGATGGGTAGGGTATGGCACGGGTTCCATCCTGCATCTGCACTAGCTTGCGGTGCTGAGGTCCCTCTTGGCACGGAGGGAGATTTCTGGCCCTTTTCAATTCACCTAGGAACTATCCCTCCACGGGTCCCCCCCTTTTTTTATTCCTTTTTTTTATTTTTATTTTCTTTTCTTCTTTCTTTTTTTTTTTTCTAAACAAAAAGAAGAAGTAACCTAAGTCATGGCAGCCCCAGTCCATAAAGCCTACTACCCCAGGGCCCCTTCTTGATACCACACCCCTTTCTGACCCCGCCGTCGTCTTTGGATCACTCTTCAGAACATTCCCTCATGCCTCTGTAACCTATTGCCTAGCTGTTTCCTCACCCTGCTTTCAATACAGAGGCCTCGACTGACTTCCTCGATTTATCGGACCTTCGCTCTCCTCTGACTACAGCTCCTGGCCTCGTCCCTCTACGGTGCGGCAATTTTCAAATCGCCGACCCTTTCCACGTCGGACCAACTCTGGTCCCACGCCTAAACTGCCAACGACAATTTACCTGCTGATATACATCTCCACCTTCTCGTTCTCTCAGAAGCGATCGACCACGCCTCACTACCTTTCCACGCTCATTTTCAAGACTGAACAAATTGGACTAAAATCTTCACTTTAACGACCGACTTCCCTCTACTGCCTATCTTCTTCTGACCATAGTATTATTGGCAAGGCACTCCCTACCCATGGTTTGGTAAAGATATTTCTTTTTTCATGCTCTTAGAGCGGTACGCGCATCATTACTGTACAGAATCTACCCAGGCTCATGAGCTCTCTCGTCTTTCCCCATATCGATACTGTTTCGCTGTCACGCTTGAAAAACATCATTCCCTCAATTTCTTGTAGTGGTTACATCATTCCTGTCTGCCGCATACCATAGTTCAACAATATTTCCATGACAGGTGGCACTGACATTCTTGAACAGCTGGAACTCCAAGATCCTCCCAATCCTCAAAGGTAACACTTACGTTCTTCCTGCCCGTGGGCGGAGACGATACCCCTAGCAATTGTGGCTCGTTTAACTTTTGACAGCCGAGAACTCCCATCCTCAGTTTATATAGCAGGACATTGGTTACAAGTTCGAAAGGTGAACCCTACAACCACAACAGTGTAGAAATTCTTGGCGATTTGGCCATCCCAGCGAAATATTGGCAGATCTACGCTGAATGCCCAGTCTGTGGTGCCGATGACCATTCAACTACGTCTTGCAATCGATCTCCCCTCTTGCCCTTAAACTGTCATGAGGGTCTCTACCCTTCGTACTCTCGCCGTTTGACAAGTTTTCCTAAACCGTTGCTAAAGCATTTAAACGAAAATTCGTTGTCCCCGTTCAATCTACACCATACAAGTCATTCTTGTATCCATAAGTCTCCCTAGATCTTTGGCAATAAGACTTGCGCAAACGGGTCGTTATCTTTTCCTTTAAGTAGCTCATCAAAATATTTATCCTTCGTCTCAGACTAACCGCCACTTGACGATCACAGTGAAACCTAAGTTGTTAGCCGAGGTGTACAGCACCACTTCAACCACTGCAGCCAGTAATGAAAAGGGGCCTGCCACACACGCAGAGGGGGGGAAAGGCACTACGACACTCCCGTGTCAGGCCAATATATGATCAACTGAGCATCAGCAACGGGTTGTTGCACACATGCAAGCTCCCCCCACCTTCTTATAAGTTCTCGACACCATGCCCAGCCCTTCGGGGTAGGGTGGGTCCCTGACCCAAGCTTGAGCTCAAAAGACTGCTTTTCCCATTTGCCCCTTGGGGCGGGGATGGCAGACCAAGGGGCCTAGCTTTCTCCCTACGACCCCCGGGAGGGGGGGATGGGGCAGCCTGGGGACATTTTTGGTCCCAAAGATAAAGGGGACTTGTCCCTCCCCCCATGGGGGGGGACTTGGGCTCGGGATACTCCCTAAGAGGGACCCCAAAGGCCGGGCCACCATTTGGAAAGGCCCGGGGGGGGAGAAACCGGGAATCTTTAATAATAATAAATTTCTATCAGTTTGGGAAAACACACAATGATGATCAAAATAATGCAAATTATATGATGAACATATGTTCACTGTCTTGAAAACTGTCTTAACTTTCATATCATACCCAAAACCCTACCCTTCAAGCCTTTTGAGGAATACAGGAAAAGACAAATAAAAACCTATTAATTTAAAATATTTTTGAAAAAAAGATAAAATAAGAAAATTTCGTCGGTTTTTTAAACCCCCGGGGGGTTAGCCCCCCCAGGATAACCCCCAAAAAAGTCAGTGCGCCATCGAGGGCTTTCTAACTTTTTTCCATTGGGGTCCTTAACTTGCCCCCAGGATCGACCCACACCAGCGACTAACACCCAGGTACCTATTTTCTGTAGGTGAACAGGACTGTCGAAATGTTTCCACCCGCCGGGGGAAACAACCCGGGGCCCTTCGTGTGTGAAGCGTGAGCTTTAGCCACCAGGGCCCCCGGGGCCCCCCAATACTAATTTTACTAGCAAAAATTTTCCTAAATTTGTTGTAACAGATAAGTGAACTTAGATATAATATAAACCCAATGTAACCTGGACGCTGACATTCCCTAGGGGGGGCTCTCCCATCGGGGTGCTAAGGGGTCACTGGCTTCTTGGACCTCTTGGGGGGGGTCGATGGTGCTCGGCAAGCAGCAACCCGGCAACTTGCTGCTGTTTGCAATGGCTTTTTACCCAGGAGAGCAGGCACCTAGCAAATCTGTTGTTGGGGGGAAGGATGAATTTTCCCCTATTTTGTTAAATGCTCATTACCTGTAATTTGTCTATGATTTTAATCATGCAAAACGTGTTTTTCATTCATTACCTTTGAAACTTGTCATGATTTTTTTACCAGCTTACCCGGACTCATTCCTTTGTAAATTCCATGATTAAGGTTTAGATTCATTACCTTTGCAATTATTCAGAGTGTGACCCGCTCAACCGGGGTCATTCCTTTGTAACTTGGTCAGATTATGACCAAAGATTAGTTCTTTACCTTGTAATTTTGCTCAGCTATAAAAACTTTGGAGTCCCCCCGGCCAATTAGTACCTCTGAAATCTTTTCTACCCCGCCCACAGGATGGGTTGGGGTGCAAAATAAAATATTAAAACAAAAACTAACCCCTTTTAACCCCTTTTTGGGGGCCTAGTTCCTCCAACCAAACCGTCCACGGGGAGGGATGTGGGGTGCCCCAATAAACACCATTTTCGGGGGCAAAATCAAAAAAATCTCTAAATTCCATTTTGGGACTTTTTTGGGCTTATCCTAGGTAATGAGCTCATATTATTTAGCCTTCAGGACACTGTAAAAAACATTCTGTAATAAGAAACAATGTTTGAATACCTCCCCAAAAATATTAGATTTATATACCAAAAAAAGTTTATCTAGTTTATTTTCTTTTTTTCAAACTTTCAATTAAATATAAACATTTTAATTTTAAAATTTTCATTACACTTTTAAAATTTGCAAATTTAAATTTTTATGAAATTTTAAATTTTTTAATAAAATTTTAAATGCTTTTAAAAATTTTTACAAAAATTTTTTGACTTTTAAAATATTTAAAAAACTTCTTTTAAATAAACTATAAAACTTCCAGTTTCATCTCTTAAGACAAAAAACCAATTTTTAATACCCTGAGGGATAAAATAAAAAATATAATAGTGTAAATGTTTTTAAAAATGACCCAAATAAATTTTGGTAATAAGAAACCATACAACGGCGGATTTGAACCCCCGGTCAAATCTCAAAAATCCAGACCCTCGCGTTAGCCACTGGACCAGCTAGCCACAGTAAGTTTCCGTCCACTAGGAAATATTTCTACACCATAGAAGGTTAGCATAGACATAGTGGTGCCTATGCTAACCTTCCTAGAGGGCCCCGCGAATGGCGACACGGGTTTCCAACAACGCTTCTCCCCGTCGCTGGTTCCATTTTTCGTTTACAAATTAATTATTAAATACAATGTATTACACTAATTTTTATAAAAAATACGCTGGATTTTTCTCGGAAAATACATTATTTTCCACAGCAGTGTTATTATAGTGTGTTTCAGTGTGTATTGTTTTGTAGTGTCCTTGCAATGTTTTTGTAGTGCAGTTGAAGTGTTATGGTCCCTTTGAAATAAGAGAACTCCCATTAATTTAGCTTCAATGTTGGTGTTTCTTGTTGAAGGTTTGAATTAGTTTAGGGCTGTATATGTCCTAATTTGCCATTTCAATTGGAAAAAGGGAAAATAAGAGTTTGTGAAAATTTACTCCCCTCAAGGAAGGTTCCTTGATGTTGGTGAGGGGCTCTTGATTTAGGAAATTGGATCTGTGCTCCAGTTCCCCGAATTAAGCCTGAATGCCTTCCACATCCCCCCCCCAGTCGCTGTATAATCCTCCGGGTTTAGCGCTTCCCCTTGATTATAATAATAATAATGTGAAAATTTACAAATACCAAATCTGATTTGCTTCAAAACTTAACCGCTTTCCAAATTGAGACTTTATTCTGTTATAACATTCTCGCATGCATTACGAATCAGGGACCAAGGGCTATACAAATCAGGGATACCTTTCTCTGAAGTACACGGACCAAGGGTTATGCAATAGTGGAATACCTTTCTCAGATCATTAAGATACAGGGATCTAGGGTTATGTAATATTGGGATACCTTTCTCAGATCACTAAGATACAAGGGAATAGGGTTATGCAATACGGGGATACCTTTCTCTGTTAATTAAGGTTATGCAATACGGGGATATCTCTCTCAGATCACTGAGGTACAGGGACCTAGGATTATGTAATATTGAGATACCTTTCTCAGATCACTGAAGTACAAGGGACTGGGGTTGTTCAATACAGTGATACCTTTCTCACATCATTCAGGTACAGGGACCTAAGGTTATGCAATACGGGGATACCTTTCTCTGATCATTGACATACAGAGACCTTAGGTTATGCAATTCGGGATACCTTTCACAGATCATTATGGTACCAGGGACTGGGGTTATGCAATATGGGGATACCTTTCTCTGATCACTGAGGTACAAGGAATTAGGCTATGCAGTGCAGGGATACCTTTCTCTGATCATTGAGGTACGAGGGACGGGTTATGCAATACGGGGCTACCTTTCTCTACTCACTCAGCAACCGAAATATATCTAGTTATTATTACTGTTATGTGTCCATTCCTCGACTTTCCTATTCACCGGTATCCCTTAACTCGTCGCCATTATCTACATATGGGATAAGGGCGAGTTTAGCTGATCCAGGCCAAACAGCGCTCCAAGCCAGCCAGTGAAGGCCAAGGCTACATCTGTTCTGAATCCCAGAATGCCTTTGTGAACGTTCTACAGTGTTCCGGCCGCACCTTCGGTGTTGTGAGAACTAGTTCTTATGTAGTGAAAATTTGTCTGTCATTCCAAGACACGTGTGCTAGATGTGTTAAGTGCTGCAGGTTTGGGGTAATTAACAAGTATACAGGGTTGGTAACTCTCGAGACGACTGTGGGCCCAGTGAATGACCTTGAAAATTGCACTGCGACCTGCAGGACACCCCATATTCCCTGTGTCTAGCGAGGTGAATACCCCTTCCTTGTCCCTTCTTCCCATTTGGAACCAGCCTTTTCGCCTCTATTTGCTTGTGGTTAGGGGGCTTTTTTTTGCCAGACCACATGGGTGCTTGAGTGCCCTGTCCTCTGTCCGCCTCCACTCATCTTCGAGTTCTCCTGTGTGCCTCCCCTCCCGCTGCAAGAAGGTCCGGGTGGGGGGCCCGGGTTTGGGCGAGCAAAACAAGCAAGCTTGAGGGCAGCACAAAAAGCAGCCAGAACAAGCAAAGGGCAGCCTGCATTATAGCTTCCTGGGGGCCCACATTCTGTGTATACTTCTCAGTGCTGCTGGCATACCAGTGTTTCCCCTCTATTAGTGCTTAAAAAAAATTTTAAACGACATTGCTGCTGACTTTTTGAGTGGGACGCCAGGGGTTCCCACTTATAAACATAGAAGTTTGTGGGATTTGTTTGTACACGTGAACATTCATCTGCATATTTTGTGTAAATGTTAAGTGCTGTTTTCCCCAACAGTTAATTGTCATTTGTAAGCCTGTATTAAAAATTTAAAAGGCTCAGAGTGTATTTCATGTACGACCCCTTACTTTTGAAAATCATGTAATACATCTCTGCTCAGTGTAAAAATTTTAAAAAACGGTTACAAAATTTAAAGTTGCTTGTCCTAGTGCCCATTGTTGGGGTTTTCTAATACATTTTCTCGTTCAGACTGAAACTTTCTGCTAAATTCCCCCAGAAATATTTAAAAATTGCGTGTTCATTTTTGGGTGGTTGGGGTAACTTGCTTTGATTTTTATGTGAACAACTTACTCCTCCATAATTTTTCAGTTTCATGAATACTTTCTTACTTGAGTAATTGGGTTACCTTTCACGTGTTAAGAAAAGAGTCAGCCGTTAACATCTATTTTTCCTTGCCATCTCATCTAGGGGTTTACGCCTAGAAAAATTGTAATAGTAAAAATTTTGCAATCATTATACTTCTAGTTAACATTTGTAAATTGTTTTAGACTTTTATAAATTGGATGTAGTTTTTTAACTTCTATCACCTTTTTAAAATGAGCAGACACCATGACACAATAAACACATTAAAACGCGGGTACCTCTCCAAAGTGGGCCTTAGTGGGGGGACCTTAAATTGAGTGTGTTTATTACGACCACGGTGTACCACTTCTCACTTTTATTTACATCAACACAAGTATATTCTAAGTGAAAAATTTGTACATTTTGGTGTACTTGGTAACATTGTCAAAATAAACCCCTTGGGTTAATGAATTGTTTAGGCTTTTTTCATCTATTACAGCTGCACACTTATCTTGCCCCATTAAACATTAAACTGTGGTTCCCCGGGATGGACCCGGGAACGACCAGATGATTTATTCTTTGTCATTGTAACTTCCCTATTTTTTTTTTTTTGAAAAACTGTTTAAATCTAGGTTTGGGGTAAGAGGTTTCTTCAGCATTCATTTGAGGGTTTGCTATATTATTTTTCAGTAAAGGTACTTTTTTTTTTTTTTTTTTTTTTTTTACACAGGGTTTGAAAAGGGTTTAAGGATCCCTAGTTTTATTGACATTTATTTACAGGTTAAGGATTTCCAAAACTTTAATGGCAAGCTAAGAGTGTTACCTACATCAGCCATTTAAAACTTTTTTTATTTTTATAAAATACAAGTGGAAAACAGGTGAAGTTGGAGCCCCTGGGGGGCCCCATTTTCATTTGATCAACGCTTTATCTCGTTGACATCATTATCCGTACGAATGTGTTTTCCCTACCGAGTCATCCTTGGTATGTTGACTAGATGGAGTGAGTTCTGGGGGAAGGGGACAGCCAGAGGAATTTTTCTGCTTTTTCCCCGCTTGTGGCATAAAAGTTGTTTCACCGTCCTCGAAGTGGATCCAAGTGTGGTATTTTGACAATATTGGCCTTGACAAACATAAGGCCCCCCACACCCTCCTAGTTGAAGGCCTTGCTGAAATGACGTCTATCCAGGATGGGTCCGGCGAGAGTAGACGTCTTGCTCTGTTCTCTACTCTGTAACCCGTCGCAGATGAAAGGGGGGGCAGGCAAACCAAAAAGTGGACAACTCAGGTCGGCGTACTTGTGCCTCGTACAGGATCTTGCAACCCCCACTGTCAAAAAGGAGATACGGCGAAGTGCTTAAACTTCCTTTCTGCCTTTTTTTCAAGATTTTCAACAGGTTCTTTATTTAGTTTGGAGCAAATTTCACCCCAAGGATATCAACTTTTCTCCCGGTGCCAACTCCTCCCATTTATCCTTTCTACTGCACCAGCATTTCCATCATGGTGCCTAGAGACGATCACATTTGTGTTTTTTTCAGGTGCAAATGTTACGCCATCTTTTCCCCAAACATAAGCTCCAGCTGGTGATTGATGTAGCTTAAAGGGAGCTGGCATTTCTTCTCTTTGGGTAAGGAATGTCGTGTACGTCGTTGCATATGCAGTGATTCGGGGGATGAAGAAGAATCTTTAAATAGACATTCCTAAAAATGCCCAGCACCTTCCTTTTGGAACACTTGACCCAAAAGGGTTCTTGCTGATTCCGTTCCATTGGGAACTACATTTAGAGATCTACCATAAAGGTAACCCCACGGGAGGGACTAGCGAGAGCCTAAAATTTTCCCAGTGCTTAAAGGGTTTTGTAAGGGGCCCCTGGGCCCCCAACCCTTTTCCGAAAGCGCCGGGCAATGTCCAGTGATACCACACAGCTGATTTGGATTAAACCCATGACTGGTCCACTTAGTGGAGAGGTTTAAAAACAGATCAGCGCAGAAAACCCTTTCCTGAACCCATATTGACGACACAAAGTATGAGTGGTAGTAAAAAAACTCTTTTAAATTTCTTGAGATTATTGTCTCAAGGATTTTACCGGTATTGACAGGAGGGGACACTGGTCTGTTTTGGGCTGTTTTCTGCTCTGCTCTTTTTTTTTGTGGCAGTACCCTGAACAAAACCTAAAGGGGAAGTTATCATTGAATTTAAAACCTAATTTTTAATGTGTGTTTGGGGGGGAATTTTAAATTTTTTGGCTCAATTACCTACTTTGTCTCCCCCTCTCTCTCTCTCTCTCCTCTCTCTCTCCCCTCTTTTCCTCTCTCCCCTTCTCCCCCTCTCCCCTCTCCCTCTCTCTCTCTTTTCCCCTCTTTTTTTCCCAATTTTTGGGTAATTTGTGATAAGGTGAAAGACCTCGCCTGTACCATCCATTATTCATTATATGTACCAAATTATTAAAAACATCCCCAAGGGAGGTCTCTAAAGGTGGGTTTTTTTTGGGGGTTTTGTGTCGTATTGAGGGGTTTGGGGGGTTGGGGGTTGAAAAGGTTGGAGGTTTTTCATTAAATTTGAGCACTTGTGCCCTTGTGATCTTTTTTGGATTTTCTGACTTTGTAGTGAATATTTGCTCTTGCTTTAAGCTAAAAAGGGGAAAGATAAGCGGGAAAATTCTTGTGTTGTGGGGCTTAAAACACCAGATAAAAACCTGGAAAACCATGGCAACTGCCTTTGAGGAACCTATTTCTGAGGTGATGGAAATGATATAGCTTCCAGACCTTTAAAAATAAAACAAAAGAAAAATTTGGGAAAGGGCTAGAGCGTCGACGTAGCCAAACTCATTGACTCGTACACAATGTGATACTAAACGCCTTGGGGGCAACAGGGGCTGCAAGAAGTCTTTTCTTAAAAGGGAAGAATGTGTTAAGCTGAACTTCCCTGACAAACCCCCCGGGGCCCCCTGGCTAATTTGTGAAAGGCTGGGGGGAAGCTGTAAAAAAAGACCCTTTAAACTAAAGGGAAACCCAAATTTTGGGAAAAAAAACACACACAATTTTTGGGTTTGTGGAACAGAATAAAGAGCTGATAAATAAATCTACTTAGTACCCCTTTAGGGGAATTTTAAGCTCCCTCCAAACCTCCATCGACACTCTCCATTTTAAAAAAAAGGGGTCAGTATCATAATCTTTGGAAACCCCTCTCAGGGCCCATCCCATCTGACTCTAAGTGAGCATATATCAAGCCTAAAAGATTTAAAGGAAAAAACCCCCAAAATTAAATTGCCATTTGGTGTGGGTCCGGGGCCCCCCCCAAAATTTATCTGGGTGCTGGTTTACTTTCCAAAAAAATCGAAGTGTACCTCCCCCCAAAACCCGAGGTGTTACAAATGCCAGCACAAATGGCCTTTTTTTGGGGGCCGTAGACTGGGGAAATTTCTATTTTTCTTGGTGGGAAAAGTTGCGGGAAAACCCTTTCCCAAACTAGAGAATGCACGGGAAGGGGCCCGGGAAAAGGCCGAAAATTTTAAGGTATTAAATTTTAAAAAATTTGGGGGGTTACAGTTTCCAAAAGGACTGCATCAAACCCAAAAAAAACCTTTCGATGGAAACCCTTTAATAACAGCCCTTTTTAATGGAAACTGGGGAAAGGGGCCCCATCCAGTCTACCAAAAACCCAAAATTAGCCCTGAACCTCGCAAAGTGTGCAAAAACCCCCCACCTCACTGCAAAGGTTTTGGGGGGAACCAAAATTTGCCATCACACACACCAGCTGTGGAGGAGTAGCCATCCCTGCTAACACATTTGGAATACTGGTCGCCACAAACAATCCCTTTTGGCTTCACCGAAAAATGGGGAGGGTTTGCCCATTTTCCCAATCCCAACAAAAACTAAACAGTCAGAGGACCCCACCAGGTAACCTCCCGGGAAAAAGGGGAGATGAGTCAGATGGCCAGGACCTCCCTTTCCAATGAAGGGATGAAACAGAGAACACTAATGTAACCATGGTCCCTTTAAAGGAAAAAAAGGGTTTTAAAAAGGGGAAGCACTAACCCAGAAGTGCCATTTCCCCCGGAGAGGGATTGGATTCGCCTACCTTCCCCATAAAATTTTAAAAAATTTCCAGAAAAAATTGAGCCCCTTGAACAAACCTGACAAGTTTTTAAAAAATAATGTAAAACGGGGTGATTTCTCTTGATCATGGGGATGATGTCAAAAGTGCGCAATCTCCGTTTTAGCTTTTCCCGCAAATTTTTTTTAGTTTAGAAGCCCAAACTCTTGCCCCCTTTAAGATTGCCTTTAACTGGGTGCCAAGATGCCGGGAAAAAAGCTTAAAAAAAAAAGGGCCTGAAGATAAAGACGTACAAACTAAGCTATTTGGGTCTTTAAATACTGGGACACTGGGAGTTTAAAGCATAAAATTTTTTCCTCTTAAAGACAAGAGATTGTAAAAAATCACTACAATGGATACAAATTTCAAAACTTTTCATGGAACAATTCCCTTTCCCTTTAGGAAGCGGGTTTCCTGACTTACATCATATTTTGTGCAATATTTATGTCATCTGTTTGAGGAATGTGATTGAAAGATTGAGCACCTCCCCAAACCCAAAATTGCGGATTAAACAGCTTTAACCTAAGGGCAACCAACTGTTGTGTGATTATTCAGAAAGAACTTGCCACATTCACTCCTTTCCCTTTCAGAGTCAGTTAACATGCCTTAAACAAAGGGGTTTAAAGTATATGCAGGCGATTTTTCCCTAAACATTTTTAAAAACAAAGCCCCCCGCGGGGAAACCCCTTCACCTAAGCCTTTTCCAAATCCCCTCAATAGTTAACCCCACCCCTCATTCTTTGGGAAATTTTAAATTTTTCCAACCATAAGGAAATATTGGTGGGGCTATAACAAACCATTGGAACTAAACTAGGAGATTGCTAAAGGCATGATAATGTTTCGAATTTTTTGGGGACTACTGAGCCTTTCTAATATTGGTGGGATACTAGATCTGTGGTCTTGGGTTTGATACTCATATACGATGCATGCCCGTCAAAGTTGATGATCTTCTATCTGATCATTCCCAAAACTAAAACTTTTCAATTTGAATTTACATCTCCCGCCCAACAAGGAAAACTAAATACAGAAGGAGGAAAAATTAATTTTCAAACCAGGGAAAACAGAGGGCCAAAATTTAATTTAACCCCCTTTGGGTTTAAGGTATAAGAATTTTCGGCCCCTTGGCACACAAAAATTTTTTGATAAACTAACACATGTGAAAATCTTGGGATCTTTTTATTGAGGGAAAAGTTTCGCCCCCCAGTGGTTCATCTCCATACGTAGGAGATTTTAGGGTTTTTTTTGATTTTTCCCCCGAAATGGTAGTTTATTGTGCAAACCCCCTAATCCCCTCCCCCCCCCCCAGGCCCCCCCGGGAGGCGAGAGCATAGGATACCCCAAAAGGCCCAGGAACTAGGCCCCCAAAGGGTTAACAAATAAAAAATGGATTTTTTATCTACATATCATAGTTCCTTATTTTGTTACAAAACAAATTTTGGAAAAATTTTCTAAGAGGGGGGGTTTTTTTCTATGCCAGGAAGGAAAAAAACTGGCGGAAAATTTTCAGAAAAAACGTACACAAATCCAGTCATTCCCGGAGTGGAACCACAGTCGATGGCCTCCACTCCAAACCAAAAAAAGATAAGATACTAATGCCGGAAAAAAAATCCCCCCCCCCCCAGTACCAAAAATTCCACCCGTTTCCCCCATAACATTCTTCTTTGCAAATATACTGGGGCTAAAGCCCAAACAACAAACAACAAAATACCTTTCATCCGTGGACTGCTTTGCAGAGGGAAAGGGAATGTTTTGCGGTTTTACTGAAAACCCACATAAAGGATCACTTGGGGCAAAAGAAATTTTGGATCCCCCGGTTTTTCAACCTATACAGATTGGGCAGAGGTTTAACAGGCAAAAGGGGGGGGGTTGGGGCCTTTTACAATTTCAGAGCAAATTTTTTGCACAGAAAATGCTAAATGCCTCAAATGATGTAGTGGAAGTTTTAGCAGTAAAAAGGGCGAGAACCCAAAACCCATCATTTTGATATCTACAAGCCTCCGGGTGCAACAAACCCAGCAATTCCAGGGAAAAGCTTTTAAAAAAAATTTAACCCCCTTCTGGGAAAAAAATTCCAGCTCCTGCAACCCAACATCTTGCTCCTGGGGGGTTTTTAACTTTTAAAGGCCCCCTAAATGGAGGGAAAATAGCAAAAAATATTGTTTCAGTAAATTTAAAACCAGGGGGCAGCTCTGATGAAAACTCACACTTTATGGAGCTTTTAAAAACTCTTTCACAAAATTCAAATTTTTAAACCCGCAAATAATAGGCCTTTCTAGATGGAGAAAAACACAACCTCACTTCAAATAACAATGATGATCTGATAAGAAATAACCCCCATATCAAAAAACCCCAAAATACTCAAAATACAACATAATTGAGATTCAGTCATGTATGCGCGGGGGCCCCAAAAACCCCACATAATGAGAATTTGTCACAGGGCATTCCAATTTTAACTTCAATAACCAAAACATAAAGTGGGGCCAAGTAAAACCAAATCCTAACCAAAATAACTGGAAAATATACTAAGCAAAACAGACCCAAACTTTGCCTGAAAAAGTTAACCGGGACACTCGATGTATGCACAAGGATTTTCCCTAAGGAAAAAAAAAGGAGTAGATGTAAAACAGAAAGAACAGGCGCTCCCTTTACAGGGGACGGAAAAAAAATAACAGAAACGGTAAAAAAAGGTTTAAATATCTGAAATGCTTTGGGGGAAAACTGGGCAGAGAAATAGAAACATCGAACTTAAGCTAAAAAGAATCCCTTTTTTAGTCAGGAATCGCGGGAAGAACCCAAAAGCCATAAAAGAAATTTGGGAAAAAAACCCAAATTTTTTTCTTCTCCAATTTCCAAATCAAAATCGAGAACAAAGTCCAATTGGGCCCCTACTTTTAAAAAAAGATGGGTCCTACACAGATGACAAAAAAGGGGAAAAGAGTACTACTCAAGTCCCAATAAGACTCATTTTAGCAACCCGCAAAACCGGGGACTGAGAGTCGAAGATCAAAATGAATTTTTTATGAGAGACCCAAAAAATTTAAAATTAACAAAAGCCTATCCGTTTGTTATCCTGACCCCCAAATGACTTCGAACAGGCATAAATGCACCCAATGCACTCGGGCCCCCAGGGCCGACTAAAGGGAACTCGGGTTTCATAAAGAACTGGAAAGAACCCCCCTATCACGACCTTTTTTCCATCCTAGGGAGAGGGAGCAGGGGACAGGGGGGGTGCCCCCACATTTAAAAAAAAAAACAACAAAAACCCCACTCCAAAAAGGGGGCAGAAAAGGGGAAAACAGAAAAGTACTACAGACCAATAGCACTAACACCCCATATCAAAAAAAATTTGAAAGGGCCCTAAGAACAAAAATCACCACGCATCTGGGAAACCCATCAGTTACAAAACCCGGGCAACAGGGGTTTTTAGAACAGGTCGCCCGGGTCTTTTCAACTTTTTGGGAAAACCACTACGCCCAATTTTTCCTTTAAATGCACAAAGAAGACAAAAAGAATCCCGATGTAATATAACAATTTTGGGGGGGAAAAGGGGGCCTTTTCGACAAGTGTACCATGGCTTAATAGCGCACAAAATGCGGGGCCTAAAGGGAATAACAGGAAAAGCCCGGTTTCGATGGATCTATAATTTCCTCACTAACAAAACAGAGAGTAGTCGTCAACAGGGGTAAAGCCGAGGGAGCTACGGGGGAAAAACCCCTGTTTCCCCAAGGGACGTACTCGCTCCCATCTTGTTCCTCTCCTTATATCCGCCCTAGACCAAGGATTTTCAGCCACAGAAACCCTGTCTTCCTTTGCAGATGACCCCCGAATCTGCATGACGGGGTCTTTCCCTTGCGACAAATGCAAACCCCCAGGGGAGGGCATCAAACCCAAAACTTTCAGTGGGCTGCAGAAAACAATATTTAAGTTCAACGATGAGAAATTTTTAATTACTCAATATGGTTTAAAAATGAGGGAAAATTTAAAACTTCAAACAAGTACAAAACAAAATTCGGCCACAAAATTTGAGCGAAACACCAACGGGCCAAAAACCTGGGGGTGATCATGTTTTGGAAGGGGTTCAAACCCCTTTTTAAAGGGCCATAACACTGTATGAAACCATCGCTAGAAAAATGACAGGAAGGATAATGAAAAACCTTCAAAAATAGGGAGGCCAAAACCCATGATGAAAACTCTTCAGGTCCCCCTTGTTCTACTAGGGTGGAATATTGGGTGCACACAACAGCACCTTTTTAAGGCAGGTGAAATTGCCGACCTAAAAAAATTTTACAGAAACTTTCACGGGGCGCATAACGGGAGAATAAAACACCTCAATTATTGGGAGCGCTTGAGGTTCCTAAACCGTATTCCCCCTTGGAAGGGAAAGGAGGGAGGATAAAAGATTAAATACCCCGGGAAAATCCTAGGGGACTATTTTACCGAACTTGCACACGAAAATCACCCACTACGAAAGCAAAAAAATTGGCAACGATCCCACCACCCCCCCAATAAAAAAGCGGGGGGTTGTCACAAGCACGTTAAGAGACCAAAACAATAAGGGGTGGGCCCCCCGAGACTGTTAAACTGCCTCCCAGCACCCCTAAGGGGGATTTACCAACAGACCCCTGTCCAGTCTTCAAGCGGGCCCACGGGGACAAGCACCTAAAGTTCCATTTCCGGATCAGCCGGGCGTGGCTCTTTATGTTGGTTTGCTTGCACCCAAACCCAGAAACAGCCTGGTTGATCGGGCTCTTTTTCCACCAAAGGAGGCCGGTCCAGCCCGGGGCCGCGGGGCTTTTACCCCCGGGAACTCTCTCCAGGGTAAACCCGGTATACTGGAATCTTATTTTCTTTAAAATAAGATATTTTGGGCATTTCACTTTGGGTTTATTATATGTTTTTCTCTGTATTCCCCCCAATAAGTGGAAAAAATTAAGCACATGGGTTTCAAGAGATTGACCATATGCCTGATCACAAAATTTACATTTAGTTTGATCACCACTGTGTGTCCCCCAAACTGCCAGAAGAAACTTGAAAACCCAACCAAAGGGCCTGGCCACTACAAATCATTTTCAGTTTTGTTCACATTGCAATTGCTCCAAAAACTTTTAAAAACTACGTTCATTTTACCCAAAAGTGGGTTATAGATCTCTCAGGCTTCTAACGAAATTCCAATAAAAAACATTTTCATTATTTACTTTTTCCCTAATTTTTTTCCCTAAGGGCTGGGGACCAGTTTTTCCCAAAATTAAAATTTTCTACTTTCCCTCCTTCTGGAAAACTCTTCTTGGCAACAAATCAATTTTATCAGGAAGGAGAACCCAAATTTTGGGGTGATGGGATCCATAGAAATTTTGTCTTTAATTCCTTTGCCCCTTTAATTTTTTGGAGTTTTAAATACCGGTTTCCCCCAATTTGAGCATGTTGTTGGAGTCATTATTTTTTATCAAACCTTCATTTGGATGCCCATAGAATCAGAAAATTGATGATAGAGCCCAAGCTCGGTGCCCATGGGTTTTAGTTTTTTAGGCCATTGGGATTGCAAACAATTCATTTTGCATTTTTAGACGCCCAGTTTTTAAATTTTTAGGCCTAACTCAACAAATTTTTTAAACTTTCTTAACTAGGGAGGTTGGAAAACAAGAGCAGATGCCCCCTTTGCCAGAAGACTCCGGTTTAAAATCCATCATTGGTTAAAAATTTTTTGATAACTTTATAACTACCGCTAGGTGAGAAATTTTTCTTGAGCAGTTGCTCAAAACAAAGAGTTTTAAAGGGAAAGGGGATTATAGAAATGATTTATTGGGGAGGGACTTGTAGGTTTTGTATTTTAAAAAATGAACACATCTTCCATGGAGGGGTAAAAATGCTTTTTTTGCCAAACATGATACAGTTCATGTAGGTTATAAAACTTAAATGAAATTTGCAGTTTTAAAATTTCCATTTAGATCTTTGTGTTTTTAACCTCTAAAACATTTGGGAAAGATTCACTGTACAGGGGTTGGGTTCGTTTCTCAAAAAAATTCTAATACCAAAACGGGTGTTAATTTAACAACCTTTTCCTGTACTAAAAATTTACCAAGCTCCTTCCTCATTTTTAAGAACTTTTGTAGGTAGGAGAAATTTGAAGAACAGGGGAGGAGAAGGGAGGAAAATCAGCCCTAAACCCTTTGAGCCCGATGTTTTCGGGCCCATCAATCTTGAAAAAAGGGATACCAAGATTTTTGCACATATGTCTATTTTCATAAAGTCTTTCTCTGAACCATTAAATCTAAAAAAAAATTTAAATAAATTTAATTACCCTATTGAGAGTGTTTTTCACAGATAAAGGGGGGAAAGAAAAGGAAACAAAGACCCTCCACTATAAAAAACAAAAAAAACCCTTTTTGAAATACAATAATGATCCACAGCTGCGCAATCTAACACATGCAGCTAGGAGGATTGGAAAAACCCATACCGTGAATGTAAACCCCAGCCCCTCTCAAAATTTTTCCCAAGCTGCACTAAAAAATGCAAAAGGAATAAAAAAGGAAGAACTTAGGCAACAGGAAAGGGAACAGTTTGTTAGGGGATTTAAAGGGTTCCCCCCCTTTTGATTTTTTGGGTTTGGGAAAAGGTAAAAAAATAAAATAAACCAGGAAAAAGATTGGAAATTTTCAATCCCTTTCCTCTTGAAAAAGCAAATAAATCCTATAAATGACTGGTCCAAATTCCCAAAGGATGAAAGCCTTCCATCTCTTTTTAAAAAAAATTTAGAGAGTACTTTTAAAAAAAATTTTTTTTAAAACTGTTTAAATTTTTATGAGCCAAAAATATTGATAAAAAGGATTCCCCTTTTTAAACCGAGATGAATTAAAAAATTTTGCTTTAAACCAAATTTTCGATCAACTGCTCCTGGAGAGGGAGGTATAACCTAGGATATTCTAAAATTTAAAGGCCCCTTTCCTGAAAACCCTTTTTTGGGCACTGTATAATCTCTTTTACATCAAAGGGCTTTCCCTTCCCAACTTCCTGGCCCAATATTCTCATTGTGCTACCCTAACCCCCAAAAACAGCCTGATACATTTAGGCCGTTCCCCTTTAAAATAGTTGTTTTTGTAAAATTTTTGAAAAAATATGCTTAAAAAGGTTTTCTACAAATCAGACATCAACTTTCCCCCTACCTTTTGGGTTCTTAAAAGGGTTTAAAAAAGGCAGAACTTTATTTCCCCCTTTCTCACTGCACAAAACCTTAATATTTTTAAACCCCTTTTTTTAAAACTCAAATCTGCATTTGATTTGCAAAACAAACCTTTTTATACACATAAAACTACCCAAAAATGAATATTGGTGGTAGCTTACTCTGCTGGAAAATAGGATACCTTCAAATAGAGAAACCCTTTTTCCTTTACCAGGCTTCAGAAGTGTTTTAAAGAAATTCTTTAGGTAAAAACCCGCCAAAAAGGGAGTTTTTAGTCCCATGCTATTTAAAATTTTGATTAATCCCTCCCTAAAATGCTCTCCCTTTGCCTCCCCTAAAATATACTATAAGCTATGCTGATGAAATCATGATCCAACAACAGGGCATAAAAGATAAATTTCCAAATTTTTAAATGAATTTTCAAGCAATTTGTAATCGACTAGGCCTCAAAATATTTTCCTCTAAAACTAAATATTAACAAGCAAACGACACCCCCCCCACCCATCTTTTTGCAGGGTGAAATCTTTAACTACTTTAAAAAACTTACAGAAACCCTTGGTGTAGATGTCCCCTTTTAAAAAATTTCCCACTATACCAAAACCCTAAACAAGAAAGGGTAAAGTGGGTTTTTAAACGCCTCAAAGCGTTGTGGCTACAATCCCAATTTTGGTTTGCAAATTTTGAAATCGTGAGAATTTTGTACTTTAGCCTAGTTGGGGCCCTTTAAAATTGATTATGTTTTGCTCCCATGTTGATCTTAGCTAGAGAAATTTTCCCTCCGCCCCTTTTGGAGTTAATCCCAAAAAAAAGCTCTCAAAAATTATTCTTGGCGTCCCAACCCTACAAAATTTTCTTAACATGGGGAAAGGGGGAGCTTGGTTTTTTAATTATCAGTGATGGGTTTGTTGAAATTAAACTGACTCGGATTAGAATTTTGGGAAAACGAACCAGACACTGAACAGTGAATTTACCAATGTCTAAGGTAAATACACACAAAATCTAAAGGGATTTTTAAAAACCGGCCCAATTGCATTAATTTTTATAACCTCCCAATGAACTGTTCCTGTAGGCAACAAGAGCATTTCCCCCCTCCAGGGAAATGTTGTTTTTTTAATAACACATACCTACAAGTCCTTCCCCAAAAAGCTCATTTCTTTGTTTAAACCCTTTCCCTTTAAAACTCTTTTTTAACAGCTGCCCAAGAAGAAAAATTTTTCACCTAGCTGGTAAATAACAATTATCACAAATTATATACACTGATGGGTCTAAACAAGCTTTTGGCAGGGCTGAAACTGCTCTTGTTTTCCCCCTCCCTAGGTTTAAAAACGAAAATAAAAATTTTTTGAGTTAAAGGGATTAAAAATTAAAACTGGGCGTCTACACGCCCAAAATGAATTTTTTTTGAATTTCCAAAAGGCGCTAAAGCTAATCTATGACATGAGCTTGACCTATCATCAAAAAAATTTATTCTATGTTTATCATTTAAGGGCCCTTTTTTCAATAATGACTCAAAAAAACATGCTCATTGGGGGGAAACCAGGTTAGATACTCAAAAATTAAAGGGGCAAAAGAAAATTTAAAGTACAATTGCTATGGGTTTCCCCTCACCATTGGGGTTACTCCTTCATGATAAAGTTTAATGTTAGCCAAGAAAAAGTAAACCGGGAAGGGGAATGTAGAATATAACTTTGGGGATTTAAATTGTCTACCTTTTGGAATAAAAATTAGGGGAGAAGTAAAAAAAAGAAAATGATTTTTAAAGGAAAGCAGTTAGAAGCCGAGAGATTTTAAAACCCCCCTATGATAACATGAACGTAGATAAATATGTTTTTGGACAACTTTAAAAGTGAAAAAGACTGACTGATGTTGTAGTGGCCAGGCTTAGGTTGGTTTTCAAGTAACCTTCGGGGATTTTTTGAAAACACACAGATGATGGGTCAAACTAAATGTAAATTATGTGGAAAAGGGATAAGGTCATCTCTTGAACACTATGTTGGTTAATTGTTCTTATTGGGGGAAACAAGGGAAAACAGTATCATAACCTATGTTAAAAGTCCTACCCATATAGTGGGGAAAATTTTACAAGCCCAAAACAACCCAAACTTTTTTCCCAGAACAGAATTTTAAATCGGGGGGCACTCGATGTATGCACAAGGCTTATTCCCCTAAGAAAAAGGGGGAGTAAAATGGAAAAATGAAAAAAGCAGGCGCTCCCTTTACAGGGACGGGAAAAAAAAAAACAAGCGGCTAAAAGAGGTCAAAAAAACGAAAAAGCGCAGGGGGGCACTGGGTCAAGAAATAGCAAACATCGAACTTAAGCCTAAAAGAATCCTTTAGGAGTCAGGAAAAACGGCCCGGGGGAACTAAAAGCTATAAATGAAAACGAAAAAAACCCAAAGTAAATTTTTTCCCAAAGCCCAAAACAAAAACGGAACAACGCCCAATTTTTGGGCCCCCCCACTTAAACAAGATGGGTCCTACACAGATGACAGCAAGGGGAAAAGAGTGAGCTAAAATCCCAATCCAAAATGACTCAGTTTTTTGCAAGCCGCAACCAGAAAATGAGAGTCGAAGTTTAAAATGGGAATTTTTTTTTGAGGAGGGCCCCAAAATTTTATTACACAAAACCTATTTCCCATGTTACCTGGAACCCCCAAATACTTCGAAAAAAGGGATAAAAAGACAATTTCCCTGCACTTGCCCCAGGGCCAGACTATGGAAAATTTTGTGGTTTATTTAAGAAAGCAAGAGCCCCAAACACGGCCTTTTCCCCTCCATGGAGAGGGAGCATGGACACGGGGGGAGTCCCCCCCTTTTCTTTAAAAAAAAACAGACAAAAACCCCACTCCACAAAGGGGGCAGGTTTAAAACAAACAGCAAAAAAACTACAGACCAATAGCACTAACATCCCATAAACATAAAAATCTTTGAAAGGGTCCTAAAAAGCAAATCACCCCCCATCTAAGAAACCCATAAATTAACAACCCAGGGGAACAAGGTTTAGAAAAGGTCGCCCCTGCCCGTTCAGCTACTGGAATCACTACGACAAGGCCAAAAAGCCCCTAGAAACAAAAAAAATGGGAGGGGTTAAAAAATATACAGACTTTTCAAAAACCCTTTGACAAAGGGGACCATGGGTAATAGCGCACAAAAAAGCGCGCCCCAAAAAAATAACAGGAAAATTTGGTCCCATGGTCTATAATTTCCTCACTAACAAACACAGAGGGGGTTTTGGCGTCAACAGAGGGAAAGTCCGAGGCGCCCACGGGGAAAAGCTCTGTCCCCCCAAGGGAAAATACAAACTCCCATCTTGTTCCTCATCCTCATATCCGACATAGCAAGGATGCAGGGCCCCAGCAAGTGTCTTCCCTTTCAGATGACACCCGAATCTGCGTTTACAGTGGGCCCTTTCCCTTTTCAGACACTGCAAGGGTCCAGGGGCCCTTTAAAACCAAAACTTTCAGTTGGGGTGCAGGGAAAAAAATATGAAATTCAACATGAGAAATTTCAAAATTTCTAGTATTGGGAAACATGAGGGAAAAATTTAAAATTTTATCAGGGGGGGACAAAACAAAAAATTTTGGCCCGAAAAAGAGCGAAACACCCAAAGTCAAAGACCTGGGGGTGAATGTCGGAGGATCTCACCTTCAAGGGACCTAACATTGAAACAAAACGCATCTTCAAAAAAAATGACAGGATTGGGTAAAAGAGAACCTTCAAAACTAGGGAGGGCCAAAACCCATGATGACACTCTTAGGGAAATTGTTCTATCAGGGTGGAAATTGCTGCCCCTCAAAAAGCCCTTTCAAGGCAGGGGGAATTGGCCCACCTAGAAAATGTACAAGAAAAATTTCACGGCGCGCATAAGGGGGATTAAAAAACCTCAAAATTTCGGGAGCGCTTGAAAGGGTTTTTAAAACCCGTATTCCCGGGGAAAGCAGGGGGGAGAGAAACATGATTAATTACACCTTGGAAAAAACCCAAGGAAAATTGTAACCCAACTTTCCAAAACGAAAATCACTCATTTCGAAAAAGCAAAAAAACTTGGCAACGTTTCACCATCCCCCCCAAGAAAAGGGAGGGGTTTTCAAATACAAAGTTAAGAGACCATACAATAAGTTTCAGGGGCCCGGGACTGTTCAAATGCCTCCCCGCACACATAAGGGGATTACCAACCCGACCCCTGGGATCTTTAAGCTGGCACTGGAAAAAAAGCACCAAAAATCAGTTCCTGATCAAGGCCCGGGGTGTGGGTCGTTACTTGGGTTTTCGGGGCAGCCACAAACAACAGTGGTATCAGGGGCCTGATCCCCCCAGGGGGCCCGGTACAAAAACCGGCCGCGGGGGCGTTTACCCCGAAACCCCTCACCCCGGTAAACTCTCCCGGGAAACAGGGAAGATAACTTATTAATGAAAATAAGTTAAACCCTTTTACTAATCAAATTTTCCTAAATTTTTTTTTTTAAAAAGAAAAAGTTAAATTTACTTTTGTAATATAAATCCATATTTTAAATTTCCGTTAAACACCTTTGGGGGAATTTCCTGGCCTTTTGTGTATCCATACTCTCGCGCAAAAGTCCACAGGATGAAAATGGGGGGGCACAATAAACTAGCCAATTTTGGTGGGGAAAAAATTTTAAACTCTTGTAGTTGGACCCCCTTTGAAGGGGGGCGCGTCGAGCGTTTTTAAACTAAGAAAAAAAAAAATACCATCCCACCATCTGTGGGCCCAAGTGACCTTTTCATGTATTGGAAAAATCCCCGGAAATTTTGGGTTTTTTAAAAAATGAAAATGGAAATTTACCATTAGTGTGCTGTGCCCTATTCCGTATGGGATTTTCAAAAAGGAAACAAAAAACTAGCTGGTTTTTCTGGGCCCCTAAAGGGCGTTAATGGAGGAAAGGGGGGGGACCGGGGCTTGTGACTTCGCAACTTGGGGGCCTATGTGACGTCAGTGAAAAAGGAAACCCTTTTAACATACCGCGAGGTGCCCAAGTGGGCGTTGTAAAAATTAATGGAAATGACCTTGGGAACAGGGCGCAGGGGGGGCCCAAGTGACGTTGTTTTAAAGTCAGTGAACATGACCTTGTAAAAAAGACCACGGGTTTCCCAAAAGGGGCGTTGTAACGTCAGTGGACATGACCCCTTTTAACATAGACCAGGGGTCCCAAATGACGTTTTTAAAGCATTGGACAAAAGGGGGAAAAACCTTTTAACAAAGACGGGAGGGGTGCTCAAGTGACGTTTTAACGTCAGTGGGCATGAACCCTTTTTAAAAATAGACGCAGGATTTTGGCCCCAAATGACGTTGTAACGTCAGTGGACATGACATTTAAACATAACCCCAGGGGGGCCCAAAAATGACGGTTTTTAACGTTATTTTTGGGGCTGCCCCAAAAAAACCCTTTTTGGCTTCCGTGTGAGGTGAAGAACCTTTTACGTCAGTGTTTTGGGGATTAAACTAAGACGTCCGCCAAAAAGGGGCCCGACCTTTTAAAGTCAATGGAGGGGGTTACCCTTTTTGGCGTCAACGTGGGGGGGGCCCCCGGTTAAATTTTGGTTTTCACAGTGGAGGGACGGGTTTAAAGGGGGAAACTAAAAGGGATTTGTGAACACAGCCCCGGGAATTATTGCATGCACGGGGAAAAAGGGGGGTACGTCGCATTTTTCTCCGCTTTTTGACTGACAAAAACTGGAGTTTTTTATTTTGAAAGAAAATTATCAAAGAAAAAACAGATTTGTCATTGGGGGGTGAAACCCGAGGAAGACAGGGAAACAGCATCACTTGTCTTTTGCCCCAAAACACTTAGCAAAGTTTCATAAATTTTTCCCCCTAGGGTTTGATCTTCCCCCACCCTTTTACTGCAATATTTTCTTTCCCAAAACACCTTTTCCTTCTATCATCCCTTTTTCACCCCTGCTCTGTAGTGATAAATGACCCTTGTTCATTTGTATAATATTTCTGTGTTGGAAGTTGTATTTTGGAGTCGCCCGAATGGATGTAGGCTGGCCAGACGTCCTGCTTGTGAGCACTGTCCTCCGTCCTGCGTCACCTCAAGCACGGCGTTAATTTTTCCTTCTTTTTGGGGCTTGTCTCAAGAAAATTACCTTATGTATACTAAAACAGCAGGAACTGAAGGCCATAATAACCATTGACGTAATTTTATTATAATTTTATGTAGCTGCCTTTGGCAATACTACGCGCAGAGCCGCAGTGCACATGTACCAAACAAGTCAAGCTATCAATCAAATACTCCTCGGAGTCTGAGACTCTGAGACGCTCAGTCTGCCGAAGGCCGCACTGGGAGGTGCATGACTTTATTTGAAGAATTACCACAAAATATCATTCATCACATAATCGTGATATTTGACAAATAAATAATTCTCCTAAGTATATTTTTCTACACTTTCATAAAACGTGTTTGATTTAGGTTACATCTCCAGAATTAAGACTTCAGTAATTTATTTAAGTACTAGAATTTGGTAATTTGCGTATTTTGGTCATTATAACAAAGTAAAATGCATATTCATTATATATGTATACACATAGCGGCTTTGTCATTTTTGGAGATTTGTAACTGACCACCCTAGTATGGAGTGGGCGCGGGGGCATAATGAAGTGCTCCTCTATTCTTATTATTTTAAAGGTTTAATTTCAAATTACTCATACATTTTTTTCTCTTATCAGTTAGACAATATTGTCTGACGATGTTATTCTATTCAGTAGTGTGACATTTGAAAAATACTGTCATTTTAACAGTTATAATATTTCTTGTTGATATTGTGAACTATTATTTATTTTAATCGGTGGAAGTGCTAAAAATCATAGAGGTCATATTAATGTGGGCCAGTAGGCCTTCGACAGTGCACTTTGAGATATTAGCTCAGTCTGACGTGTCTGACGACACGTACGTGTGTACTCACCTATATGAGGTTGCAGGGGTCGAGTCATAGCTCCTGGCCCCGCCTCTTCACTGATCGCTACTAGGTCCTCCTCCTGCTCCATGC
>NW_026488999.1:0-11357 GCF_026875155.1 Cherax quadricarinatus
ACCTATGAATTTTTTGGGGGGAAAAACTTTTTTTTTTAAAAAATCAAATTTTTAAATTTCTTTTTAAAAAATTTTACTTTTAAAAGGGTTTCATTATTTTTTTAAAAAAAAAAAAAAAAAAACCCCCCAAACACACACCCCAAGTTCCTTTTTTTTTTGTTCTGGCCCCAAAAATGGGGTTCCAACCCTTTTTAAAAATTTATATAAATTTAAATAATATTATTCTTTTTTTTTTAATGGGAATTTTTTTTTGAAAATTTTTTTTGGAATCTAATGATTTTTTGTTCTAGGACAAAATGATTTTCGTTCTGGGATCTGAGTTTTTTTGTTTGGGGATTTGAAGACTTTTTGTTCTAGGATCGAGAACTGAGGAAAAGATTTTGGGGATTTGAGGCCCTTTTTTCGGGGATTTTATGACCTTTTGTTCTGGGATCTGAGAACTTTGGGATCTGAGGATTTTTTTGTTCTAGGGGAAATTTTTTTGTTATGGGGATTTTGGAACGAAACCTTTTGGGGTTTTTTTGGAGCTTTGAGCTTTAACCTGAGGGATTTTTTTCTGGAAATTGAGGATACAACCCTTTTTTTGATTGTTTTGGGGGCCTGAAAAACATCTTTTCTGGGGCCTTAGGGACCGGCGCCCAGCTTGGAGACGAGACCTTTTTATTGTTTGGGGCCTGATCATATCTTTTTCGGGGCTGCTTAGGGACGGGGGCCAGCTTGGAGCGTGATCTTTTTGATTGTTTGGGACCTGATCTCTTTTTTTTGGGGGGCTCTTGGGGGGAGGCGACCAGCTGGAGACGATGATCTTTTTGATTTTTTGGGGCCTGGCTTAGGGAGGGGCGCCCCAGCTTGGAGACATGACCCCTTTTTGATTCTTCGGGGGCCCCTCATTATCCGGGCAGGGAAAATTACTGGGGCCTAAAATCATCATTTTTTTCTGGGGCTTAGGGACGGCGCCATTTGGAAACGAGACCTTTTGATTGTTCGGGGCCCCTTTTCTGGACCTTTTCTGGGGCTTGGGAACCTTTTTGGGGACCCTTAATTCACCCCTTTTCTTTTCTTTTCTCATAAATTTTCTTTTTAGTATTTGTTTTTTTGGTTATTATTATTCTAATAAAATATCTACATCAATATGAAAAAGATCACATTGGGTTTTTCCCCCCCTTTGACTTTTAACTTGTTACAAAATGTTCCTTCATATAAAATCTCTTCCACACAAGATCAACAATATCATTCATCCTGATCTTCAACTATCCATCCTCCATCTTCATTATCATAATCATCACATCATTAGTATTATTGTCAATGATACAGACATACTTCATATCTTTTCCTTTCTAGGATATTTCATTATAGCCTTATGAATATTAACTTTTCGCACATACTTCTGCATTTTGGATGACCACATTTATTATTAATAAAGCTATGCTAAGAGGGTATCCATATCCCTTTTATAAAGGATGTACCTTATTTTTGCTTACAATATGGCAAAGTTTTACACAATAATTTCCATTGTTTCCTTTTCTGTCTATTGTTTTTCCATTTTTCCTTTAAGTTTGTTTTTCATAAGTCTTCTTTTTTCTGCAAAAGAAATTAAGAACAAATTAAACAACTTAATATTTTTCAAATAGGTTTAAAAAAAAATGTAATTATATAAAGTATTTATCTTCTAGTTTAACATTAAATAGGACAAGTACAATATATAAATTACACAATAACATCTGCTTCAAGAATGCAGACACCAAAAAACTTTAAGTCTATTGTTAATAAAGTATCAAACAGCTTCTGACATTAATCAAATTGTTTGGTGATGCATTCCAATATCAAGATTCAACTTGAATCGTAGAACTCCCCCTTTTGAAAGAGATTTATGGAAAGAAATAATTACAGAGTTTCAAATTGAATCTGGAAAGGTTGATCGTTTATTACCACATCTTAACTTACAACGAGTATGAAAATGATGGTTATATAATTAGCAATACGAATGGTGTACAAAGAATCGTCCTATCTTTGTAATAAAGTCAACTATTTACATCTTTTTTCAAATGAAGGATGGAATTGGAGGATTTGGTTTTATATATGTTACTTTCATTTCTAATATTTTTATTATTATCATTGGAATAAGCTCTAAGAAATATATTTGTCACCATATTCTTAATTCACTTCAAGAAGATGGATATTGTGTAAATTTGTTCAGTCTCCCAAAAATTTATGGCAAAACCCACCAATGCTCAAGTTTCTTCTCTGTCAATTGAAAGTTTACCGATTACTACCACTGTTTGTTCACTAGAGAATATTCTTCCTAAAACTCTTATTGAGAGTATTAGAGAGTTCATTAAAATTAGTGAAGCTAAAGATGATTAAAACAAAATCCTCACTTCCAATACAATTATTTACCCGGACTAAAATTTTTATGAGCTGTAAAATCATATCTTTACAAACTAGTTTAAAGTTTAAAAATAAAAATTCAACAAATATATATATATATAATTTTTCACCTACAACCAAAAATCTGTTCTGGCTTTAAAGACCAAAAAGGCTTCAAGTCTAAAGTTTAAAAAAAATGTATCACAACTCTGATATTGATCAAAATTTTAGGTTATGATTTCAAATTATCCAAAATCACCTCGATCGTGAGAACTTCCCCAAAGTGAAAGAAAAGAAAAATTTATGGAAAGAAAATGAATTACAGAGTTTTCAAAGTGAAAATTGACAAAGATTGATCGACTATACCCATCATAACTTGACAAGGATGAAATAGTAATCTGATGATGGTGGTTATTAAACGAACTATCTGTACGAATAGTGTAAAGAATCATCCTATCTTTGTGATAAGTCTGTTATTCCACAAGACCTTATTATAAGTAATTGAATTGTTTGGTGTTATTAGAGTAACAGGTTTATTATGCACCTTCAGTTGCTAGTATCTTCATTATTAAACATTGGAAACAAGTTGTAAGAATTACATTTTCACCATATTCTTAGTTTCACTTCAAGAAGATGGATATTATGTATAGTTTGTTCAAGTCTCTCTCCCAAAAATTATGGCAAAACCCACTAACGCTCAAGTTCTCTGTCAATTTAAAAATTACCGACTACTAACCACGCTCTTCCATAGAGAATATTTTCCTAAAAACTCATATGGAGAGTAAAAAAGAGTTCTTTAAAATTAGTATAGGCCAAAGATGAATACAAAAATACTCTTTAACTTCAAAAATTAAAAATATAATCCCTAACTTTACTAGGGTTCTTACTGATTTGAAGAAAATTTGCAAGTAACGGCAACTTTTTAGTTAATAAAAATAAAAAATTCAATAATATAAAGTAGTTCCAATAATCAATATGGCTTTAAATATGCAGACACAATAAGGCTTCAAATCCTATTGGTTGAAGAATATAGTAACAAGTATCTGACAAAGATCAATCTATAGGAGATATTCTACAGGTATCAAAATTCACATTCACTCAATCGTAACACTTCTCCATGCGAAAGAGATTTATGGGAAAAAAAAATGAATTGCAGAGGTTTCAAAGTGTAATTTAAGAAGGTAGATCGTCTAACCATATCTTAATAACCGAAAATGATGACTATAATAAAAATTACTTTTTGTTATTACAACTAATAATACGAATGGTGTATAAAAGTCTTCATGTTTTTGTATAATCTGTATTTTTTTTGAAATTATAATAATGTAAAAATGGGTCTTATATATGTCCACCATTAATTCTAATATATTTATTAGTAACATTGGGCGTAGGTTGTATAAATACATTTTCCAAAGTATTCTAAGTTCACTTCAAGAAGATGGATATTTTTAAAATTTGTTCCAATCTCCTGTGAATTATGGCACAATCCCACCCCACCATACAACTCCCAATTTTTCTGTCACTGAAAATTACCACCAACAACAAGGAAAACTATTTTATAAAACACTACCCAGAAATTCTTCCTAAAATTCTTACTGAAAGGTGAAACGAATTCCCACTAAAATTTAACGAAGCAAAAAATGATTTTGAAAATGAAAATTGTGGCACTTTTCTATTAATAAACTCTTTTAGAATAACTGAATAAATTGAAAATGAAAAAGACTTTTCTTAAGAGTTGAAACTGACACTCTTACTCCAAAGAAACCGTTTGGCAGAATGTGAGTGAGTCTTATGAAACTAATCTCTTTATAAGGCGGGGAGAGAGTGCGCACATATAGGGAAATTCCCTTCCTGTATATAAAAAATAAAATAAAATTTAAAAACTAATTATAAAAAACGTTAAGCGCCATTCTTTATCAAGCATATATGGTGTTAATTTTTCTGATGGTGGATCCCAGTATATGCATCGATGATAACTTTGGCTTTAAGTATTTTGTTTGAGTTTTCATTTTTGCATACAAATACAAAATCTCTATGCTTTTGAAAAACCAAAATAACAGTATGCTTTGAAGTTTAAAATATTTATACATTCACTAAGAGTTGAAATTGTACATTAAAGCATCTATAGCCAATTCCCTGTCCAACTTATATTGCATTTTATAATATCGACTTATTTATAAATCCTTGTAATCATATATTTAGCTAACAACTTTGGTGAGATAATTGTTGACATGTTCAAACTAGATTTAAAATTCCAATTCTAATTTGTTTTCTATATTTTCTAACATAGATTTTAAGTCGTTTCCACATTGTTTCTTTTGTTGGATTAATTATAAAGAGATCACTATTAAAATTTTCATAAAACCCTACATAGAATTATGTAATTTCTGTGATTGATAAAATAAATAAAAGTAAGTTTATTCCTACTATTTTTTCTACTATAACTATTATTGTTAGTGTTGCTGCTACTGCTGCTGCTGTTTCTTCTGCTATGATGATTATGATAATTACTGCTACTATTTCTCCTTGTGTAGCTTTTATCTCCTCCTCTTCTATGATGAATATTACTGTTCATATTTCTTCTTCTGCTGTTACTGTTCCTGCTACTTCTTGTCATTCTGATCAATTTAAACTTTTATTTTTTCTTCAGTTGTGTAGATTTGTTTCTTTTCTTCAACTTAAGAGCTGCATTCCATTCTTTATTTAAAATCTTAATTACATCTTTCTCTGAAGATAGTTGTTGTACTGAAAGAGGAGATGTAATTATTGATAAATTTGGCACAATTTTTATTTTTGATATAGCATAAGAATAAAGTTCTATACCTCTTTGTAATCCAAAAGTATTCAGTGTCAAAATTTTCAAATAATTTATTTGGTCAGTGATATGTTCAATTGCTACATGTAAAGCCCCTATAGATATTCCTATAAATTTATTAAATAGATTCATATGCTCATAATTTATATAATTTATGAGCCATGGTGGAAATGGACAAGTTGAAGGGAGACTAGGAAATTTGAAATAGAAAGATGTATACAATTGATTGGGGTTCATTTCTAGATGCCTCTTATGAATTATGTATTGTTCCTTCATTGTCAAATACTTTAAAAGTAGAACTACTATATTTTTCTCTGTTTGATTTGGTGTAGGGAAATTAACTGGAAAACTGGAGATAATCATGTTAGCCATTGGATCACTAATTCTCATACAATATATTTTCTCTTGACGGGACCAATAGAAAGGAAAATTAGGAATTTCAAGATCATTAATGGTTACCCATGCTCCAGTAAATAATTTTTGAGGTTCTTTCAATTTCCAAATCTTATTGGATGGATAAGAATGAAGATTATAAAAATAATCTTGTGGGTTGATCAGTACATTATGTACTAAGATATTTCTATCATCAAGTGGTGAATATAAATACTTATTTCCATTCTGGTAAAATATGAAATCCATTCTGGTAAAAATACTCTTAAATTACTTCAAGACAAAGCAATTAATCAAATCATTTTAAATTTGTAATTTTCTTTTCCTCTTCCTCTTTCTTTCTTTATTGGAACAGCTCCAATCCTATTATGATTTTTTTTCCCTCTACAATCTCTATATATATATCGTACCGAATAGGTAAAACTAACCAATTAGCAAAGATATATTTTTTTTAATATTATAATTGTTAAAAAATTTTAATTTTGCTCCACTAAATAATATCGCAAGTTATGCCTATTTGGTATATACAGAATGAAAATAAATGTTTTTCAAATATAAATTTAAAAATAAAATCTTGTTTACATATTGTGCAATGTTTAAATGTGTTTTTAAATAATCCTGAGATTTTTTTGTAATTTTTTTACAAATACAGCAACAATAATACATCATTCTAAATTTTTGTACCTTTCAGGTAAGCTAGTCTTAATACTGATAATGAGACAAGTAATGTCTTAATCTTTTATATACCTTCTATTTATTAATATATTAAAAAAAAATTAAAAATTTTCTTGTAATTCCCCAATAATTCTAACCCCACCCTACAAACTTTTCGAGGATTAGCCCTTACTTTATCTTCTCTAATTCTACTAATTACTTGAACTTGCGTTTCTGTGAATTTACAAAAAAACTTCATAATTTTTCCATCATTGCAATTCATTAAAAGAATAAGTTAACAGAAACAGATTGAAGTGGTGATGGTAGTGGAGAAGGAATGATATTTCTCCTTGAAAAAATATATAGTAAGGACAAGATCATTTCTAAAATCTTTATTTTAAACGAAAAGCTTGTAATATAATGCATTCGTCAGAGCTGTAAAAGTACTAGTACAATATCAATAATTGCTATGGTTTTATAATTTAATATTATTTAACAATATAAATCAGCTTCTACTATGAAGTAAAATCCAATAAGTGAATCAGAATAAATTGTGGAATTAAATGGTGTGTGCTGTGGATTAAAAATTCGGTTCGACTAACAGTAAAATGGTGACTTGGTAAAATTTTAAATATTGCATTATACAACCATCTAATTTAGGAAAAAAATATACTGCTTTAAATAGATATCATTAATATTTAACAGATGATAAGAACAGTGTCTCGATGATACTCATTCATTTTTCAGGTATTAAAAGGTAAGCCGGAGCATCCAATCTCCAAGAAGTATAACCAATAAAGAGATCCCGGACGAGAAATAAATATAGGTTTACCTCGGTATTAAATTCTAAAGGATAATTATTTGATGTTTATTTTCATTCAGTGATTCAGTATTCTAATAGAGAAGGAAATATTTTGAGAATATCATTGGGTTTTATACCTGTGGATAAAACGGTCGTGACTATTATCATAAAGATAAGTAGTTTTAATATCTAAATTTGACTATCTAAAAACTAGCCATCCCTATTAAATTCTTTTCCTCCTCCTCTTCTTTTTTTTTTTTCTTTCTCTTCATTCATATATTTTTTACTGTTTTTTTTTTTTTTTTTTTTTTTTTTTTTTTTTTTTTTTTTGTTTAAACAAATATTGCATTATAACTATTTATTACCGCTCATACAGAACATAAACTAACTCTAAAGTAAGAGTAATCATAACGAAAAATTATAACTTTTTTTTATAAATTTTTTATATTGAATAAAATTAATCATTGTTTTGAAGGATTTATAAAAGTCTAAATTACTTACTCTAATTTCGATGAACGTGAAATAAAACTAAATGATATTCTACCAAGTGGTCCCTAATTTATCTTGTATGAGTGGATGTGTGCTCAATTCTCTTTCGACATTCTTTTTCACCTCAATACAATATTTTCATTTATTATATCCATTATTGTTGTTAACTTTCCTTAGAGCCCAAAATGACTGGGATTTTAATTAAAAGGTAAATTGCGATTAGTTCCAACATTAAACTTTAATATAGGATTAGTAGTATATAAAATTTCCATCATTTTTGAACATAGTATATTTTTTTGGAGCGGCATATGCTTTTAAAATTCTTTCTTCTAAGAATTTCATGACCTTTAGCAAATAAAGTAAATTTTCAAAATTTCATTCCCATTAATTAGAGAATTTTTTTATTCTTTTCATGATATTGTTGTATTATTACATCCAATTATATATTGGGATTATTTATAATTTTCTAAATATTTTTAATTTCATCTTTTACTTTTTTATTTTCTCGGTGTCGGTCGAAGAAAATATTCTAAAAGAAAATATGGATATTTAAGGCTGTTTCTGAAGATTTCAACGTGGATTTAGATCATAAACTTTTATTAGAATTTTCTTGAAGAGACTTGAGAGTGATTTAAAATTGTATTATGAATTGACTGATTATAATTTTATATAACATCATCGATATTATTATCAGATTATTTTTGTAGTATATATTGCTTTCTATTTCTTGTCATGTATAAAATAATTTAATTCTTCATTTAGTAAAAGCAAATCAAAGCTGATTACTGAATTTATTTTATTTTGAGTTAATTGGTTTTCTATTTGTTTATTTTTTTTAGTTTATTTTTAATTTTTTAAGAGGGAATGATTGTTTCATTAATTTTTGTAATTATATTGTTGTTCATAAATAATTAATATATTTTTGACTAATAGAATTAAAAAGTGAAGCTAATAATGTGTATGAATCTTTTTCTAGAATAATATAAAATTAGATAATTTATTTTTTTGGAATAATCAATAATGGCTAATAACATCAAGTTTTCAATAAATTCAATATATTTTTTACTTATTGAATTTATTGATTTTGGTTTTGAAATTCATTTATTCCTTTGTTTTTTTAATATAGTTTTATTATAGTTTACCACCTCCTTTATTATTAAAACAAATTATTATTTTTTTTTGATTGCTTTCTTATATGTTATGTATGTTATCAAAATAATATAAACAAAAATAATTAATAATAATATTCACCAAAAGACACTTTTTTGAGTACGATTTGTTAATTGTAATCTTATTAAGTTTATATCACATTAAAAGAAAAATATATTTTTATGTAAAAAAAATTAGTCATATAATTTGTAATTTATAGTAATAATTAGATGCAATTTACCCAGACTTAACTTATTAGCTACATCTATATAAGAACTCACAGTTTTGGTATATCAGTCTATCCAGCAAGATGTAATTTTAAAGAGAATATTAAATTGAAGTATCACCTAGAAATAATATTATGATAACTATAAGATATTAAATCTTTAATGAATTACAACAATGGATTAGTGACAGAAGAATTAATATATGGAAAAAATAATAAAGACCTATAAGAAGGAAAAGAAAGAATTATTACTTCAATATGAGATGTTTTATCATGCAACAAGAAATTTGCATTTGAATCTCATTTTTTGATTAGATATCAGACAAAACAACATACAAATGAAAAACCATATGTATGCAATTTATTAAACATAGTTTTAATAATAAATATGGCTTTAAAAGCACATTTTTTTTTAATGTGCATAATAAAAATTTTTCCTTGCATATTTATGCAATAAGAATTTGCATTTAATGTAAGTTGATTAGACATTATACACATCATACAAATGAAAATTCATACCTTATGTAATTTTATGTAAATATAGTTTTATATGATACATATAGTTTTAAAAGCACAATCTTAATGTGCCATATAAAAATTTTACTTGCAATTTTTGTAATAAAGAAATTTTTCCAAGAAAAGCGATATGATTATACATCAGAGGAAATATACATTACAAATGAAAAACCATATATTGTAATTATGTAAATCTGGTTTTTCTAACAAGAATGAATTAAAAAACCATATTTTTTCACTTCATATAAAAGACTCAAAATTTTCTTGTTCCTATTGTCAAAAATGTTTTAAAAACAATTATTGTATGATAAAACATGAAAGAATTCATACAAGAGAAAAACCCTACACATGTGACAATTGTAAATATAGTTTTAGAACAAAAAGTACTTTAAAAGTACATATTAAGAGAAAACATCCTGTACATTTAGCGAAATAATTCACAAGTGAGAAACTAATAAAAGTTATTTTAGAAGTGGGAAAAATGATATAAAAAATAGTGAGAAGAGATTAGATTACAAATTTAAATGAATATTATTTTCAAATTCATTTTTTATTTGAAATATAAATTCACGAATAAGTTTTATTTCTTCATCAACAGCTACATATAAATATTTTTTATTTTTACTGCTTATAGTTTTATTAAATTCTTTTTTTAAAGAATCAGAAGCATAATGTAATAAATGTTTACACCCATATTCATGAACTAAATTAGCTATTTGGCATTTCATTTTATCAGAGGGGAAATTACCGTATAAAGCTTGTGCGTGACATAACCCATATTCGTTTTCGCACTGTTGTTGTTGAAAATTATAATTTTGTAAATTGTCTGATTCTTTTAAACAATAATGCAATGGATCACGTTTAGTAGCTTTATATGGATTAGCAGTAGTTTTCTTAATTTTAATGATGTTTCCTTGTAATGTTAAATAATTACGTGTTATAGTTACACGACTGTGAACAAAAGAACCACCACCATTTGCAATCCATATACTAGTTACGAAAAGTGAATGTAAAGCATCTAAAATTAATTTACAATTACTTTGAGTTAAATATTCATGATAAGGTTGTAAATCATTGTCTATTAATAATCTATGTTGATATTTTTTTTGTTTAAATTTATTAAAATTAGCTTTATTATTATTATTATTATTATTATTATTATTATTATTATTATTATTATGATTGTTGTTTTTAAGAGATTCAGGATGTGAAAATATAATATCTCTAATTTTTCGTGATTCAGCATGAGGAGAAAATAAGTAATGTAAAAGATTATAAGAAATTAAATTTAGTTTACAATTTTCAGATACAGTTAAACGATAAGGATGTATTAAATATGGAAAATATCCTGTAACATTAAACATTTTTTGAACACGATCCACAAAATCAATCAACTGTGTTAAATAAGCTAAACGTTGAGTGTTACTTATTAAAATACACATTCCTAATATGGGTCTTATTCCTTGTTGATATAATGTTAATGAAAAACAACAATTCCAGTTATCTTTAAACATTTCTACAGATCGACCATCAATGAATCTAAGTTTTTCAAATGGATGAGTCACTATTAATTCAAGATTGTTATTAGTATTAGTTAAAAGTGTTACAAGAGGTAATGGTGGTGGTGGTGGTGATTGTTTATCATCTTCATATTCTCCTCCTCGTCTTCCTTCTTCTCCTCCTCTTTCTAAAAATAAATCTGATGTTATTTTGCCGTTTTGTTCATGTGTGAAAATATGATGTGGTGTTATGTAAATCATTTGAATACCATTATTATTATTATTATTGTCTTTTTTTAAATTAGGTCTTTTACTTAAATAAAGTGAATCATTTGAATATCCTTGTAAGTCTAATGGTTTAATTTCATTTAAACTTAAATTAACATGTAAAATATTCTCTTTTCCATAATAAACAAAAGGAGAAAAATTTAAAAGTTGCTTACATAGACT
>NW_026489000.1:0-13626 GCF_026875155.1 Cherax quadricarinatus
TAAATCTATAAAGGGTTTTTGAAAATTCCTAAGTTACCTAAGACGTATTATAGCTATATTAAATTTGAGGTCTATACTTTGTTGAATACTAACCTTTTAAAAAAATTTGGGGCCCCCTCTATCTCCTTACCAGTCTCAGTGCAGATCAAAATTGTTTTTAACTTCATACTTGACCTGATGACCCAAAGAGATTTACCCATGGCTGCCTGAAAAGCGAATTTTAAAGAAGGGTCTTTCGTTGTTCTCCCGGGAAGGACGGTCCCTCGGGCATGGAAACATAGACATCTGGCAATCCTGCAACCTGGGAATAGGAAGGCTTGATCGGGGTCTGTTCCTTGATTTACGAGGCTCCGGCCGGTGTGCCTCAAAAACAACGTGGCTATTCCGAGATCGGAGTCGCCCAAAGGATAGGTCAACATTCTCTCCAGACAACCCTTGGGATGTTGCCCGAGTTTTGGCCACAGGGAGAAGAATTAATCATTATAGGTTCAGGACACGAAACAAACAGTAGTAATTTTTATTACCCAGTAATAACATGGCATCTTTCATGGGGAATCCTTTTGAGACACTACAGTCAAGTACCAGTGTAATATTTGCACTTTTACATAAATTTTATGCAAAGGAACAGAATATAATAGCTCCTCCAAATGCTTCCAATAAAACAGGAATTCAAAGAAGTATTCTCTGAAAGGGTAATATTCCTTCTCTTACAAGTGAGCAATATGCCCCAAAAAAATCTCTAAAGGTCTTTACTTCAATTGTTTCTGAGTTTTCCTGAAGGGAAATTAGACTCTTGCAATAATAAGGGGTCATACCTTTTTCTACTTCTCTAGGGGACATGTTACTAGGGATATTAGAGATTTTCCCAATGGTTGGGGTTTATGGGGGCAGTTGGGACGGATGTGACCTACTTTGTTGCAGGGGAAGCAGACAACAGGCTTGCCCTTTACTCCCTGCTGATGTTGCAAATGGTTGTCGATCTGGCTGGTGTCCTCTCTGGATAGTTGTCGAGATGCACCATGAGTAGTTTGCCTCTCTGCACGTGGCCATAGTTGAGAAGTGGGGCTCACCAGGTGACTTAGTTGGCTGACGTAGACGTTCTCCTCCGGGTGGCCCACTTCATTCCCCAAAGGTTGACGATCTCTGCTCATGCCAGGCTGTTGAAAAGAGAGACGGGACCGCTCGGAAAAGGAGGGGTTTTAGTTTCGAAGGTATCAGCCAACCGGGCCCTGCCCCCAATGCAGTGGTTAAGTCACGATCCTGCAGAAAAGACTCAAACCCTCTGGTCCCAACAGACTCCAGCAGGTTATCAATCAGAATAACTGCACCAGCTCCTCAAAGGTAGAGACACCACTTGCTTTATACCAGCGGGTTAAAAGCTTTGGTTTGCTGTCTCACAAAGTCAACTAGGGATTGACCAAGCTGCCGCCTGCTCATTTAAATTTTTCTTGTATTTTCGCGGGGATACATGTATATGCTCCCAACACTGTGGTCTTCACTACTTGATAATCAGAAAATTCAGCGTCATTTAATACTGACGAAAATTTCCCTGTGCCTTACACAATAAATGCTGTATAAACCCAACGATGCCCAATGCTGTTCCGGCCACCTCAAGGCTCCGAGCCTGATTTTCGAAGCTTTCGAAAAATTGTTCTGGTTCGGCCTCATTGAAGCGGGGAACAAACTGTACGCTTTCTGTAAACTAAAATTATTTACAGAATGCGAAAACTGCCCCCTTTCTCTTTCCCTATCATATTCTTCCCTTGCGAATGCTCTCTTTTCCCCTATTTGCTCAAGATTGATTTTTGCCAGCTAAGTGCCAACGATGCTGATTCACCCTGAGACAAAACCCCGCTGCCACTATTTCTGACCATTTTGCTCCGTAGGTGTATCATCTTCCTCCCGCGAGAACATAGGAGTTTTTTGAACTAGCTCCCTAGAGGGGGGGAGTCTGATGTGCCATCTCTTCTTCTTAAGTTTGGGCAGCAATCACTGAACGCAGTTTTCGCAGCTGTGAGAGTGCGTTTGTATTTAATGCCAATGGAACGAGCAATTTGCCAACAACGCTGTAGGGACAATTTAAGGTAAGTTTAGGCAAAGTATATGCCGACACCAGACGTCTGACTCGTCTAGGTGGCATAAGTTATTCGCTAGCCCCAGTACGATTGCAGAATACCCCAGCTGCACTATACTGACCATTTTGCTCCGTAGGTGTATCATCTTCCTCCTGCGAGAACATAGGAGTTTTTTAACTAGCTCCCGTAGAGGGAGGAGTCTGATGTGCCATCTCTTCTTCTATAAGTTTGTCAGCAATCACTGAACGCAGTTTTCGCAGCTGTGAGAGTGCGTTTGTATTTAATGCCAATGGAACGAGCAATTTGCCAACAACGCTGTAGGGACAATTTAGGTAAGTTAGGCAAAGTATATGCCGACAAACCCGACGTCTGACTCGTCTAGGTGGCATAAGTTATTCGCTATGCACAGTACGATTGCAGAATAACCCAACGTAACACGTTAATTTGCAGAACACGCACAGTACGATTGCAGAATATGCATACAAGCAAAGCCGACTGCAAAATTCTCCACACCGAACAGGCTAGTAACAACTGACACGCAAAATTTGTAAAGCAATGCCAGACAGCTACAGTTGTTCTAGAAGATTGACCGTAGCGAAGCGAGCAACACCAAACAAGCTAGTAGGGAGCTGTTGAACGATCACACAAAAAGCAAGGCTGATCATAAAGCAACTGACACGCAAAATTGTAAAGCAATGCCAGACGGGCAAGCTGCACAATGTTCCTGCTACGAGCTTCACCCTAAGCTCACCCGTTTCTCTAAGTCCAGCTCCAGCCCCCGGACAGGCCCCCTATTACAACCAGGTTTCTAAATGGCCTGTTATCCCGGGTGTAAGGGGAGCAAAATAAACACAGCAGAAAAAGTTTAGACTTATATTTAAATTCCTCACCAATTTAGAACAGCAATATGTACACATGTACAGTGATAAGTATAGTGCACTCCACGGTAAGCAAGGCAGAAATAGAAGCCACAAGATAGCAGACCGTGCTTCAACCAGCTCTAAATGGGGAAAGAAAAAGGGCAGACAGAGAGTGGTACCCACATAACCTCGCGATTGCCAAAACCATCTTCTTAATTTGGGTAGAACCTGGTCACAGTTGAACGACGGGGCCCCATCATCAACTCTTAGCAACCTGGTTTGCTGGTTGGGGGAGATAGCCTGTAATGAGGGTGTGTACATGCGCCGAATGAAGGTTTACGTACTTTTTGCATGCCACAACCCCCACTACTACCACCCTACTACCACCACCACCACTATCACCCCCCACTACTATCACCACCACTACTACACCATCCCCTACTATCACCATCACTACTATCACCCACCATACTATCACCACCACCACCACCAACCCCACCACCACCACTACCACCACCACTACCAACCACCACCACTTCCACCACCACCACTATCATCACTATCACCACCACTACCACCACCACCACTATCATCACTATCACCACCACTACCACTATCACCACTACCCCCACCACTACCACTATCACCACTACCACCATTCCCCCCCAAAACCAAAAACAAAATGCCTAAACTCCGCAATTTCATTAAGTCGGTGTAAACAGCGCGATGGAATTTTTAAAACTCGTAAAACTTTTAAGCTGAAAAAAAGTTTGCTTCATTTTGGAAAAAAAATATTTATCGGAGTTCCGAACCCGCCCTTTGTTGAACTTTCCAAATATTTTGTTATTTATTCTGGAAAAAGTATTATTTACAGGCTTAAAGTAATAAAAATCCCAAATATAGGCCTTCCAGAGGGAGTGAATGTATAAGGACAGCTAGGCCTAGATATGTTGTCACAAAATTTGTTTTTACACAGGCGACTGTTTTCTGACACAGAATGGGGGTTTTTTTCTTACCCAGGAGCGACATCCAACAGGATTTTTCTAATGCAATTTTCCCCGGGAGGGCCCCCAAAATTTTCTAACGCCAGTGCTTTTTTTTGACTGCTGGGTGGACAGGGGCGTATGGTACATAAATCGCGTGCGATTGGAAGGGGTGGGGGACTGGTTTCTGAGCCGTACATCCCCCTTTGTAAAAACAATACACTTAATATACGGTGCGGCATAAAAAGGCTTAAACTGCTTTTCCAGAAGACGAAGATGTAAATTCAAACGAGGTCTCTACAAGCTTTATTTCACGCCATCTGCTGGAGATCTACACACCCAAAAGTAGGTTTTATTTAATGCATTTGTAGCGCTTAAAATAGGGGCTGGGCATGCAAAGAGTAGTAACTTTTTTCGGGCATGTCCCCCCATCATTTAAAGGCCATCTCCCCTCAACCAAAACCGGGGGACTAGAGTTGGTGGGGCCCGTCTTTAAACTGTCCCCAGGTTCCACCAATAAGAAATGGTTTTGGCAATCGCGGGTTATGGGGTACCACTCCCCTGTCTCCCCTTGTCTTCCCATTCTAGAGCGGTTGAAGCACGGTCTGCTATCTTGGGGTTCTTTCTCCCTTGTACCTTGGAGGCAAAACCTATATGTAAATATTGTTATAGGACATACTGCTTTTCTAAATTGGTGAAGGAAAATTAAGTCAATTTTCTGCTGGTTTTATTTTGCTCCTTACACCCAGGAAAATAGGTTTTTGGGACCCCGGGGTTGTAAAAAGGGGCAATGGGGCCCTGTTCACTACTAGACAAATTTTTTTAATCTCAAAACGGGATTCCCTCAAATTTCAGCTACATAACATTGAAACACTAAAACCCCTTTGGTAATATATACATTTTTTTGGAAATATTAAATTTATGGGAGTGTTATGGTTCTTTTTGAGATAGCGATTATTTAAAAATTCCCCCATATTATGAGATTCTGAAATGAAGAGTTATATATTGGGGGAGAAAAAAAGGTTGTAGGTACCCAAAAAAAATACAACTTTTTTGAGGGTTGTTGTTCTCGTATATCGAGAGTTTGGGGTAACCTTTTTTAGAGATTAAAGAATTTTGTCGGTAGTCAATTTAAAGCCTTAATACCCGGTGTTATGTCTTAAACTTCAAAACCATCAGTCCACTTATCGCTCTGTGTGATTTTTGCCCAGCAGATGGCGTGAAAAAGTTTTTAACGGAGTTTGTTCTGTGACTTCCATCTTTGCTCTTCGGAAAAAGCATTTAACCCTTTTGTCCGCCCCCCTAAGTTACTTTCAGAATTTTTAGATTAAGTTAGGTGAATTAGATTTTTACACAAAACATTACTCCCGAGAGAAAATAATTATTAAAAAAGAGACTTTCCCATTCTCCATTTTATAAGCCAGTAAAATTAAGAATTTTTAAAACAAATTTTAAAACGGGGGACTTAAACTAAAATTAGAAAAGGGTTTTTTTTACTAAAAACCGCTATACTATGTTACGATTATTAATTTATTTTTAAATAGGGGGCCCGGCAAGCCAGGGGAAAGGCCTCGGTCAATGCCCAAAAAGCCCCAGGGGAAGTGACCAAAAAAACCGCGTCAGGAAACCTTGTCCGTTTCCCTGACTAATTTTTACCAACCCTTTGAAAATTTATTTATATATAATAATTTTTTAATATTATATATATATATATATAAATATATTTTTACATTGAAATTGATTTTTATTTGTTTTTTAGGATTACGTATTTTTAACTGTGGTGACCGGGTGCTGTACCTTAATGACCCTTTTAAAGTTTTTGGTTTTTAAAACCTTTTTGAACCAACGAACTCTTTAATTGCATCCCCCGGTTTTTCTAAAATTCTTGTTACCCGCAGTCAATTATCGTATTTTTATTTGGAGATATGTCTTCTTTTCGTTCTGCCCACCTCTAGTCCCGCCCCCCTCGCCCTTCATAGTCAGGGAAAATTTTGTGGAATCTGAGATGAAAGACGCTTTGCCCCTCCTGGCATAATTTTAAGTTCTGGGGCCCGGGCAGACCCGCCATTTCCCACACAGACCTTTTTTGGTCTCACGAACGTGGTACTCTGTTTTGTATAGGATCGATGATAAAAATACCTTAGCATCTGTCTCAGAAAGACTGGTCTATTCGAATGGCTCATAAATGATATCGACATTTTATTTCTGAATTTGACTAAGCTTTAAAAAAAAAATTACTGGCTGGGCCAGACATTGGAAAAAATATCTTACATTCTTTTTCCCGTTCACCTGGCTTTAAAACAAGTACCCGGGTGTTGGGGACTGTTGTTTTGGGCCCTTAGCGACAACCTCAAGCCTGGTTAGAAGCACGTAACGTCTTGTATTCAGTAGCGGACGGGGATCGAGCCTCCCCCTCCTGTGCAAATGACCCATCGGGTTAATATTAAGACCTATAAATAAAACCAAATTAAAAACTAAAACTTTGATAAAATGATGTTGGTTATTTACGTACTCTAAAAACTTCAAGTTTTGGGAAAGCAGACTAAAAGGTTTGGTTAGGAGTTTGTCAGGAAAAAAGACAAGTTTTTTCCTGACCGGGTTTTAGTTATGTGATGACCCAAGCTTTATTTTTTTTTGGCTAACATAAGAAATATACTTTAAAAGGGGTTAAATCTCTCCCATTTGTTAAAATAAGAACATTTTTATTTAAAAATACAAATTTGAAGAAAAAAATATTTATACTAAAGTACAAAAATTTTCCCGGGTCTGAATCTTGTGAAAATTTGGAGAAGATACCCAAGACAAAAACCCCGGAAATGCTGTGGCACGAGTCACAAACAAAAATGACTAAAGGATTCGGGTTATTTGTGCTTTAAGGTGGGTAGGTTCGTCGGGAACAGGACAAGTGTTTCCTGCGCGGTCTAGATGATGACCCCCCTTTTTGAGTTTTTTGGTCACTGCCCGAGGCCTTCTGCTGGCTTCCGGGGTAAAACCCCCTTTTAAAAAATTAGGGTCTTATGCCTTTTTTGGAGTGAATTGGGGTTGTCTGTGTATTTTACATAAAAACTTAATTTTTAAAAGGACATGTGTAAAAAATAGGTAAAAAAATTTTATATCTGAAAAAACGCGTAGTAAATTTTTTTTAATTTTTTAACTAAAATTCTCAATGCACAACCATAATATTTTAAGTAAAAATATGAAGGGTTTTATTGAAAAATTTAATAGAGTATAAAAATTTGGATTTTACCATAAAAATTTTGAAAGGGGGGAGGGTAACCGGGGAAGGAAACCAAAAGCTCCACTGGGGGGCATGACTTGACCCCGTGGGAAAACATTGCCCTTTTTTTAGAATCTTACCTAACCTGAATGAGTGGAGGTAATTGGTGAGTTTCTTTTGAGTTTAAAAATCAACAAATAATGGGAAATATATTTTTTTTTTACAGAATATGATATAATTTTCATCAGTGTAGCCCGGGGGTGGGTGAGGTTGGGACTGGGTAACAAGGGCCCCCGGTGGGGGCTGACGGGTGGGACGGGTACAAGGCCCCCGGTGGGGGCTGACGGTGGGGCTGGGTACACAAAGGCCCCGGTGGTGGGTGAGGATGGGTGGGTAACAAGGCCCCCGGTGGTGGTGCGGGGGACTGGGTACACAAGGCCCCCCTTGGTGGTGACGTGGGGGGGTCACAAAGGGGGGCCCGTGGTGGGTGACGGATGGGGGTGGGTACACAAGGGCCCCCCGGGGGTGGTGACGGATGGGGCTGGGTAACAGGCCCCCCTGGGGCTGGCGGTGGGACTGGGTACACAAAGGCCCCCCGGGGGGGCTGACGGATGGGATGGGGAACAAGGCCCCGGGGGTGGTGGGCGGATGGGACTGGGACACAAGGCCCCCGGGGGTGGCTACGGAGGGTGGGTACAAAGGCCCCCGGTGGTGGTGACGGATGGGACTGGGACACAAGGCCCCGGTGGTGGGTGACGGATGGGATGGGTACACAAGGCCCCGGTGGGGGCTGCGGATGGGACTGGGTACACAAGGCCCCGGTGGTGGCTGAGGATGGGATGGGTACACAAGGCGCCGGTTGGCTGACGGATGGGACGGGTACACAAGGCCCCCCCTGGGGCTGGGGCGGGTGGGAGGGTACACAAGGCCCCCGGTGGGGGTGCGGATGGGACTGGGGGACACAAGGCCCCCGGTGGGGCTGAGGTGGGACTGGGTACACAAGGCCCCGTTGGTGGCTGACGGATGGGACGGGTACCAAGGCCCCCGTGGTGGTGACGGATGGGCTGGGTACACAAGGCCCCCAGTGGTGGCTGGGATGGGACTGGGTACACAATGCCCCGGGGGTGGCTGACGGATGGGCGGGGGGCACAATGCCCCGGGTGGTGACGGATGGGAATGGGGCACAATGCCCCGGGGGTGGCTGACGGGTGGGATGGGTAACAAGCCCCCGGTGGTTGACGGATGGGATGGGTCACAAGGCCCCCGGGGTGGGTGACGGATGGGACTGGGGACACAAGGCCCCGGGGTGGCTGCGGATGGGATGGGTCACAAGGGGCCCCCCCCCCGGTGGCTGACGGATGGGACTGGGTACACAAGGCCCCCCTAGACCAAATAGTATTTTTCAAAGATTTAATTCACCCCCTATTTCTCACTCTTATTTTTCTCTCTCTTCTGTCTCTCTTCCCCTTTTACACGGGTTTGAGGTTTGCAGGTTAAGGTCCCTCTCCCCTCTTCTCTTCTCCTTTTCTTCCTCTCCTCTCTTCTCTCTCTCTCTCTAAAAAACCCCAGTTCCACCTACCTTGCGTAAAACTTAATTCCACCAACATCGACTATTTCATCTGCAGCAAAAGATTTTAAATTTCCGGGTTTAGTTGTAGGGGGTTTTTGTTACTCTGGGGAAGCCAGGCTTATGAGTCACTGTCGTGAGATATATTCTGAGTCGCGTCGTGAGATATATTACTGATCGCTTCGTGAGATATATTACTGAGTCAGTCGGAGTATATTACTGAGTCGCGTCGTGAATATTTACGAGTCCTGTGTGAGAATATTTCTGAGTCCTGTCGTGAGATATATTCTGAGTCGTGCGTGAAATATTACGAGTCGCTGCGTAGATAATTACTGAGTGCTTCGGAGATTTTACTGAGTCGTTCGTGAGATATATTACTGAGTCACTGTCGTGGATATATTTCTGAGTCCGGGCGTGAGATTTTATGATCGCTGTCGTGGGGAAAAAAAAATGATCATGCTGAGATATATTACTGAGTTTTGTCGTGAATATATTACTGAGTCGCTGTCGTGAGATTATTAGAGTCCCGTCGGGAAAATATTACTAGTCGCGTCGGAGATTATTACTGAGTCCTGTTTGTGAGTATATTATGAGTCACTGTCTGGGAAAAATATTACTGAGTCGCTGTCGTGAGATATTTTCTGAGTCACTGTCGGAGATAAATTTTTGATCGCTGTCGTGAGATAAATTTCGATCACTGTCGTGAGTAATTACTGAGACACTGTCGTGGATTTTATGAGACGCTGTCGTGAGAATATTACTGAGTTGCTGTCGTAATTTTTAGAGTCACTGTCGTAGATATATTACTGAGTCGTGTGTGGTATATTAAGAGTCCTGCGTGAGATATATTAATGAGTCACGTCGTAGATAATTACTGGACACTGTCGTGAGAATATTTTTGAGTCGTGTCGTGAATATATTATGAAACGTGTCGTGGATATTTTAATGATCCCTCGGGAATTTACTGGACACTGTCGTGTATAATTACTGAGACACTCCGTGAGATATATTATGAGACACTGTGTTAGATATATTACTGGTCGCTGTCTGGATATATTACTGGCGCTGTCGTGAGTTAAATTCTGAGTCGCTTCGTGAGTATTTTACTGAGTCAGTCGTGAGTTTTATTACTGAGTCGCTGTCGTGGATATATTTCTGAGTCGCTGTCGTGAGAATATTACTGAGTCACTGTCGGAATTTTTACTGAGTCACTGTCTGATATATTACTGAGCGCTGTGTAGATATATTTTGAGTCGCTTCGTGGATTAATACTGAGTCGCTGTGTGAGAATTTTACTGGTCGCTGTCGGAGATATATTACTGAGTCACTGTGGAGTATATTATGAGTCGCTGTCGGGAGATTTTACTGAGTCGCTGTCGTGAGTTATTATGGTCACTTCGTGAATATATTATGAGTCTCTGTCGTGAGATATTTTCTGGTCGCTGTGGAGATAAATTACTGAGTCACTGTCGTGAGATTATTACTGAGTCCGTCGTGGATTATTCGGTCACTGTCGTGAGATATATTACTGAGACACTTGTCTGAAATATATTCTGAGACGTGGTGAGAATATCTGATCGCTTCGTGAGATATATTACTGGTCACTGTCGTGAGATATTTCGAGCGCTGTCGTGAGTTATTTTTCGATACTGTCGGAGATATTTACTGAGTCACTGTCGTGAGTAATTTTCGAGACACTGTGTGGAAAATATTTCTGAGTCGCTGTCGTGGATATATTACTGAAACGCTGTCGTTTAGATATATTACTGGTCACTCTCGTGGAAAAATTTTCTGAGACACTGGCGTGAGTATTTTTCTGGGACACTGTCGTGAGATTAACTGAGAAGGGCGTTAGATATATACGAGTCGCTGTCGGAGATAATTTTTCTGAGTCGCTGTCGTGAAAATTTTTTGAGTCGCTTCGTGAGTAATTACGAGACACTGTCGTGAGGGGTATAAAACTGATCGCTGTCGTGAGAATATTTCTGAGACACTTCGTGAGATATTTACTGAACACGTCGTGGATTATTTCGAGCACTGTCGTGAATTATTTCTGAGGCTGTCGTGAGATTTTTACTGAGTCCTGTCGTGAATAATTCTGGTCCCCCTGTGTGAATATATTACTGAACCTGTCGGAGATTTTTAGAGTCGCGTCGTGAGATATATTACAGACACGTCGTGAGATAATTACGAGACACTGTGGAGATTATTTTTGAGACACTGTCGTGAGATATATTACTGAGTCCCTGTCGTGAGATATTTTACGAGTCGCGTCGTGAGATATATTACGATCGCGCGTGAGATATATTACTGAGGCTGTCCTGAGATATATTACTGAGTCGGTCGTGAGTTTTACTGGGGCCCGTGTGAGATATATATGAGTCGCTTCGTGGATATATTATGAGACACGTCGTGAGAATATTACTGAACCTGTGTGAATTATTACTGAGACACTGCGTGGTATATTTCTGAGTCTGTCGTGGAATATTCTGAGCACTGTCGTGAGTTTTGTTACTGAGTCACCCTCATGAGTTTTTTACTGAGTCCTGTCTGAGATAGTTCTGGTCCCCGTAAGAATATAAATTTCTGAGTCACTGCGTGGGTATTTTTCTGATCACCTTGAGATATATTATGAAACACTGTGTGAGAATTTTCAAATTTTTGAGTCACTGGGGGGACCTACATATTACGGGGGTTATTTGTGTTAAAAAATTTTGTAATATGCATATTCTGAGTCCCTGGATTTTTTGCCTCTAAAATTAATGACAGGTAAGTACGTATTGCCTGTCTCAAACTGAGGGACGTAGGGTCGAGCCCAGCCACTACCCCACTCTGATGGCCCTCTGGTGTTTATGTTATAATTATTACGTAATATTTTTTTTTAAAATATCGGCCGTCTCCCACCGGGCAGGGTGACCCACCGGGGAGGGTGACCCACCGGGGGAGGGTGACCCCCGGGGAAAAAAAGAAGAAAAAATGTTTTTCTTTTAACATTTGTAATAAACGAAAAGGTTACTAGCCCCCCTTTATCCAGGCAATTTAGTCACCTTTTGGACACGGATAGCTGCGGAGGGAAATTCTTTTTCCCCTTCCCCTGAAGATGAAAGGAAACAGTTATAACAAAAACTTTTAAAAAAATAAAAAAAATTTAATTTGTATGTATTTATACGGGAAAATGAGCGTGTAAGTGTAAGTAGAAAAGAAAATGTACCCGTCATCTTGGTTTTATGTACGAAACAACCCGCAATCTTTGTTAAAAACAATTTCGGTTCGGTCTCAGATTTGTTTTGAAGGTAGAACCTCCCTGGGACTGCTGCTACCCAAATATTTATTTGTCGTGCTGAAAGGTAAAATTGGCCCCTTTAGAAAGAATCATTTAAAGTTAATCCTTTTAAATTTTCTCTTAAGTTTAAAAATATTATTTTCATTTTTTTTAATGTAAAAATTAAATTTTGTACAAAAAAAACTTAGAAAACTTACCTAACCTTATTATAACACGCACAATTTAATTTAGCCTAATCCAGTTAAATATATTTTAGATAAGTTTACAATAATATAATAAATACAATGAAATATATTTTTTTTTCGTTAGAAAAAAGGTTCAGAATGATTTTTGCAAAATTATTGCATACACAAATTTTAGCTTGTCTTATTCGGTAAGAAGAGCTTTTTTTATTAAGCCAAACTCGAGAGTTTTACCTATTCGGCACGATTTTATATTATATATATATATTATATATATATATATATATATATATATATATATATATATATATATATTTATATATTATATATATTATTAATCTTTCAACACACCGGCAGTATCCCACGAGCAGGGTGGCCCAAAAGAAAAAACGAAAGTTTCTCCTTTTACATTTAGTAATATATACAGGAGAAGGGGTTACTAGCCCTTGCTCCCGGCATTTTAGTCGCCTCTTACAAGACGCATGGCTTACGGAGGAAGAATTCGTTCCACTTCCCCATGGAGATAAGAGGAAATAAACAAGAACAAGAACTAGAAAGAAAATAGAAGAAAACCCGAGGGGTGTGTTATATATGCTTGTACATGTATGTGTAGTGTGACCTAAGTGCAAGTAGAAGTAGCAAGATGTACCTGAAATCTTGCATGTTTATGAGACAGACAAAGACACCAGCAATCCTACCATCATGTAAAACAATTACAGGTTTCCGTTTTTACGCTCACTTGGCAGGACGGTAGTACCTCTCTGGTGGTTGTTGTCTACCAACCTACTACCCATATATATATATTATATATATATATATATATATATATATATATATATATATATATATATATATATATATATATATATATGTATGTATATATGGGCGCTAAAGTAATTTATCTGAAGTAGGTTAATTGTGTTCAACTTTGTGGAGACACTGTCCCCGCAGGTCGGTCCCAGACCAGAATAAATTTTCTGACTGCTGTCATGCAGGTGAGAGGTTGCATCCACGTGACTGTTTCAGTACTGATTCGTTCACCAGTGTGACACTGTGAGGGTATTAGGAGTCACAGGAAATACTTTTATATAATATTTATTTTTAAAGAGGTGGATTGGTAAGCCCGTGGAAGGCCTCAGTTACTTGATCAAAGACTCCAGCGGAGGGTCCTGTTTCCTGAACAATTTTACCAAATCTAGCTGATCACTATCCACAGACAGGTGTCAACATTACTGTGTGGTAGAAACACGCACAGTATAAGCAGCAAATTTTCATTTACGAGGTGCTCTAACAAGAGCTGTATAAAGGAAGTGTCGCTCTAACCTGAGGTACAGCGAAATGTTACATATTAAATTTTTCCACACTTTTGTTGCGTCACACTTGTCAGCAAGTCTTGTCTCTCAAACACTGGAAAACAAACACACACACACACACACACACACACACACACACACAATAG
>NW_026489004.1:0-22500 GCF_026875155.1 Cherax quadricarinatus
AAATTTAAGAGTTTGGGGAAAAATTTGGTTTTCTAAAAGACGGGGTTTGAAGATGGCTCAGCCATGGGCACCTTAGTAAAAGTTTTGGGATGCTGAAAAAATGGGGCCATGAAAAACCCCGTGACCTGGATTTACCTAGAGAGTTCCGGGGGGTCAACGCCCCCGGGGGGGCCCGGGTCGTGCCAGCCTCCTGGGGATCAACCCTGATAAACCAGGCTGTTGCGCGGCTGCACGAAAACCAACGTACAAACCAACCCGCTATCGGGAACTGATTTAAGGTGTTTGTCCTGCCAGCTTGAAGACTCCGGGGTCTGTTGTAATCCCCCTTATGGTGCTGGGAGGCAAAAACACCCTCGGGCCCCCTGCACTTTTTGTATTTTTCTCTTAACGGCAGTAACCCCTGCTTTTCATTGGGATGGTGCACGCCTGCCAAGCCTTTTGCTTTCGTATGAGTGTTTTTTCGTGTGCAATTCGGTACTAGTCCCTCTAGGTTTTTTCCAGGTTTAAAACATGAAATCTCCCCCTCCTGCGTCCGGAATACGGTTTGGAAACCCTCAAGCGCTCCGAGAAATTTGGGGTGTTTTACTCCGTTAGTGCGCCGTGAAAGTTTCTCTGTACATTTTCTAGTGGGAAATTTCACCTGCCTTAAAGGTCTGTTATGTGAGCAATATTCCAGCCTAGATAGAAAAAAGTGACCTGAAAGTGCCAGGGGGTTGGCCTCCCTAGTTTTGAAGTTCTCTTATCCCCTTCTTTTTTCTAGCAGATGCATTGAAAAATGTAGGGTTTGAAGGTGAGATCCCCGACTAATCACTCCCAGTTTTTTGACTTTGGTGTTTCGCTCTTTTTTGGGCCCAGAATTTTTTTTTGACTCTGAAAATTTTTAATTTCCTCATGTTACCATATCGAGTAATTGAAATTTCTCATCGTTGAACTCTATTGTTTCTGCAGCCCACTGAAAGATTTGGTTGATGTCCCCCGGACCTTTGCATTCGCAAGGGGAAGACACGGCATCAGATTCGGGTGTCATCGAAAAGGGAAGACACGGTGCGTGGCGACATCCTTTCTATGTGGGATATGAGGATGGGGAAACAAGGGGGGGAGCGGTATGTGCCTTTGGAACAGAGCTTTCACCGTAGCTGCCTGGGACTTACTCTGTTGACGACTACCCCCTGTGTTCTTTTTAGTGGGGAAATTAAGATCCATCGACCGACTTTTCCTTTTATCCTTTAGCCGCATTTTGTGCGCTATACCCATGGTCACAATTGCGAAGGCTTTTGCAAAGTCTGTATATATTACATCGCTTTCTTTTTGTTTTCAGTGCATTTAGGACCTGTCGTAGTGATCCAAAGTTAGACAGACAGAGCGCCCTTTTTTCAAAAACCCGTTCCCTGGGTTTGTAACTGATGGGTTTCTAGATGGGGGGTGATTTTGCTTCTTAGACCCTTTCAAAATTTTTATGATAGGGATGTTAGTGCTTTTGGTCTGTAGTTCTTTGCTTTGTTTTACGCCCCCTTTGGGGAGTGGGGTATCCGTTGTTTTTAGTAACTGGGGGAGACCCCCCGTGCCTGCCCCTCTCCATGGATGGAAAGCTCGGATGGGGGCTTTTTGCTTTTTTTTTTGATGAACACAGAGTTCCATGAGTCTGGCCCGGGGGGCAGAGTGCAGGGGAAATTCATTTATCGCCTGTTCGAAGTCTTTTGGGCGTCAGGAAACTGGTGGGCTTGTGTTAATCAAATTTGTGGCTCTCCCCCATAAAAAATTTTTTTGATCTTCACTCTCAGTCTGGTTAGGGGTTTGCTAAAAACGGTCATATTGGGGCTTTAGTACTCACCATTTCCTTGCGTCATCTGTGAGGACCATTTTGTTTAAGTAGGGGCCCAATAGGACGTTGTTTTTCGAGATTTGGCATAGGGGAAAAAATACTTTGGGTTTCTTTTGATTTTTTTTATGGGTTTTTGTTCTTCCGCATTCCCGACTCCTAAAGGATTTTTTAGGGGGTAATTCGATGCTTCTATTTCTCTGACCAGTGCTCCCCACGCATTTCAGATATATTACCTTTTTAGCCGCCGTTATTTTTTTTCCGTCGCCTTAAAGGGGGGCGCCTGCTCTTTTATTTTAAAAACACCCTTTTTCTTAAAGGAAAAAGCCTTGTGCTACACGAGTGCCACCGAGTTAATCTGTTCTAGGGGATAAGTTTGGGGGCTGTGTTGCTTTTATATCTTCCCAGCTTTTATCGGTTTAAAATTGGGTTTTTTGTCCCACTTTTTTTTTTTATTGAAGTTGAATTTGGGGAACCTCCCCCCTGACTATCTCTTTTGTCGGTCTGGGCTCCACCTACATTCTGAACCTCAATTATGTTTGGATAGATATTGTTTTTATATGGGACATTTCTTATCAATCACATTTTTAGTGAAAGGTCAGGGTTTTTTCCCCCCATCTATAGGGCCCATTTTTGCTGGTTTAAATTGAATTTTTTGCAGAGATTTAAAAACTCGGTGAGGTGAGTTTTATCAGAGCTGCCTCCTGGGTTTTTTACTGCAAAATATTATTTGCTATATTCCCCCTTTTTGGGGCCTTAATTAAACCCCAGGAGCAAGATGAGGTGCAGAGCTGGGAAAATTTTCCAGACAGTGGCCAATTTTTAAAAGCTGTTCCTGGAATTGCTGGTTTGCATCCGGAGGGTTGTAGACTACCACAAAGACAGGTTTTTGGGTTTTCGACCTTAGGTTCCGACCAAGGAGAGGGTTCCGAATTTCGAAATGTCAGCAGGCCCGGCATGATGTAACGGGGGAAAATAGGTTCCTTGAAGGGAAATAAAAGGTTTTATTTCAAAAGACTGTGTTTTATCCACGAGAGTCGCTGGCGTTGCGTTTTACTGGGCTCACACTAGGTGATACCTTTAAAACGTGCACTGACTGCCGCCAGGTACAGTTATAAAATAAGGTTTGTTCCCTCTTTATGAACTACATGCAAATTGTGTGAATGAACAGTTGGTGGGTCATCTGTTTCCCATGACAATGTGTGCCAAGGACACACCCGTATTTGTAACTTTAATATCTCTGTGCATGTACCTTTTGTATGCCATTAACCCTCAAGATCTTTTATGTGTAATCCTGAGTTACCCACCCCGGGTTTTGCAAAATGATACAGGAGGTTAGTCAGTCTTGTTGCAGGGTAGAGCAGGAGAAGTAATGCCACTCGGCAGCTTCTCAGCAAAAAGAAGCAGATATGTATATTACCAATGATGTAATATACATACTGTTATGTGCACATTACAATTTGACATTAAGAAAAATAACACATTGTTGATCTTATTATTATGAGCAACACAAAATCCTACTTATAGTTAAGAATATCATCAGTCATGGTAACATTACTCCTGATATGTTCACTTGGTACATATACATATATGTACAAAAGTTGAAACATAATATCACATGACATATGATTGAACAATATGTCCACAGGATTTATAACAGTGCCCTACATGCCCGCTAACATATATAAGAATATAAAAATACCGAACCAATTTGATAAGCCCCCTCGTTTCCCCATGACCACCCTGATAAAACACATCTACATTTAAAGCTTTGTCCCATCAAGAGATTTTTCTATTTAAACTTTATGCCAGGAATACACTAATCCCCCCCCTCTTCTGGCTGAGACCAATCCCATTCAGCCATTACACCATTAATTCTCGCAACCTACGCACATTCATACCTCTATACTGAACTGGAAATTTTATATTCCATCTCCTTCCATACACGACCTCATTCCTACACTTTGTTTTATGAAAATGCCCAGCTAAAGCCCATATTCGCACCTCCCCCTCCACCTCCCTCATAACCCACGATATATTAATGTAATCCACTTCCAAATGCATGACCGCCCTTCTCACAATATCACCCATTCCCTATATATCCAAACTCAATGCTTTCAATACCCTTAACGTACCTCCTTATATAGCTTCCTTGGATGCTTTACTTTCATAGTTCCTTGATAATGTGAGTAGTCACGAAAGCGCTTGGAATTTCTCTATTCTTTCAGAGTGGTTGTTTTGCATATTCTGAAATCACCTGTTTACTGTGCTCTTATTGCATATTATATATATATATATATATAAATATATATATATATATATATATATAATATATATATATATATATATATATATATATATATATATATATATATTTATATAATAAAGAATATATATATGATATATAATAATATATTACTCGGAGAAACCAACTCTTCTCCTAATCTCAGTATGGCTGAACCGAGGTAGACATAGTACTTTTCCCTCTTTAACTTAAACATACTGCTTCCGACTATAAGTTTAGGAAAGGGGATATTTTGAGGAAAAAAACTTAAAAAAGTGGGAGGTCATGGTTGTTGTTCAGACACCCAGGAACCACTAGCGTGTTTCCGCCCACTCTTCCATCTAGTGGGGCAGAGGCTAAACTTCTGTTCCTATCGTCTTGAGTTGCGTTAATTTGCTGATTCCTGGTAGTATTAAACCTTTCCTGGTGTGGGTTGAAGCTGAAGAATAACTTCATCCTCCACTCTTCTCATGATCAGGTACGTTGATCTACAAGGAGTCTATTTTTCTGTCATTGATACAATTTACCCTGGTTACAAGTCATGACATGTCTTTCTTCTTCAATGTCAAACTTATTTACACTTATATAACCAGTGTTTTCTTATCACCTCTGCTGCAGAACCCTGGTCAACCCAGGGTAGAACGCTAGTTAAATTGGAGCAAGATCCCTGTCTACAGGACGTATGGGACATTACGACTCCTCACCGTAGAAATTGTGGTGATAGGAAAACCAAGTAGTGACAGGAATTTTCAGAACATGGGACAACACCGCCACCCAGATAACCCAACACCATTTCATCTAAAACACTCATCAGAAGACCATCCTGGCATAAGATCACATGTCCCAACATCCACTGCAACCATCAGCGGGCCATATATATTTTATTTATTTTAATTAAAATCCCTTAGAAAATCATAATTATTACCATCAAGTTATTCATTTGTTATTTTTTTTCCTTTCTTTTGTTCAATAGGAAGGCGTTCCCCAGGCACAGGGAGCACAGAAGACCAGTACAACACACAGAAGAACAAATATAGTTCAGTAACAGAGAAGACCATACAGTAACAGAGAAGCCCGAGTTCAGTAACACAAAGACCAGTAACAGTAACAAGAAGACCAGTACAGTAACAGGAGAAAGACCGTACAGTAACACAGAAGACCAGTACACGTAAACAGAAGAAGACAGTACAGTACAGAGAAGACCAGTACAGTATCACAGGAGACCAGTACATGTAACACAGAAGAAGAGTACTAACAAGAAGACCCAGTACAGTAACAGAGAAGAACCATTAAAGAAACACAGAAGAATGAGTAACAAAACAGAGAAGAACCAGTAACAGTAAACAGAGAAGACCAGTATAAGTAACACAGAAGACCATACAGTATCAGAGAAGACCAGTACAGTAACACAGAAAGATGAGTACAGTAACAGAGAAGACCATTACAGAAATTAAAACAAAAGAACGGTAAGTGCATACAGAAATGCAGTACAGTAGCAAAGAAAAAAAAGTACAGCAACAGAGATGAACTATTAAGGTTTTATGCAGTACGGGGATACCTTTCTGGGATCCGGGATACCTTTCTGGGATCACGTGGAATACCTTTCTGGGATCACGGGGGAATACCTTTCTGGGATCACGGGGAGACCTTTTCTGGGATACCACGCATGAATTATAATTACATCAGCCTTACATTCACAGCCTCTGCACTGCTGCCTCTATATAAACTGAAGAAGCCTACTGTGTAGGCGAAACTGTTTTTGATTGAAGACACACTAACTGTTTTGTGGTCACAACTCCGCAACAACCCACGGTAATTGTCCCGGCCCGGGTCTTTTCCAGATGACCTACGTTATGTTAGAGTAACCAACATTGTACCCAGAAGACCTGTCAATCTTCACATCGCTTCAACGACTCCTCAAACATATATTACTGCCATTTCCTAGTTGTTTGGCAATGTTACTCTGTTTTGTGTTAATCAAAAATAAGACAATATTTTTTATTAATGTATTTCTAATTAATGTTAACTCCGGTGAATGAACAAAATAAGAACACTACCGTGTGCTCCTATGAGAGTGGCTGATTGAAAATAATTCCACCCTGGTTAACCGCTTTTGAATCCATTAATAATTTGAGCGACCACACTGTCAGCCTCAGAGTTATCTCTGAGTTACCAGACCTTGCCACGTGGAGGCCAGTGGTTCGTACCATTAAGTTCCGCCCCCCCCCCTATCGCCTTCCCTCCCAGGTTTTCATGTGTCCAGGAATCCATCCGATGGGCCCCCGATTCTACCCTTCCCTCACTTCCCCAAGGACAGCCTCGCCTCTCTCTCTCTGCCTTCCAGCCCTCCAGCCTTTCCCTAGGGATATGTATCCAGGAATTCATCGGTCCGCCGCCGGATGTTTCCCCATTCCACTTTCCAAGTCAGCCTCACCAACCCTGTATTCACGCCTACCCCAGTTCATGATCCAGGAAACCATCCCGTCAACCGACCAAGGTCTTCCCTTCCCCACTTCCCCAAGGATCAGCCACAACTGCTGTATTCATGCTTACCCAAGTTCATGTATCCAGGAATTCCATCCTTCGCTCACCGGATTCTCCCCTTCCCCACTTAAACCCAAGTTAGCCTCAACAACAACCTTCCCCAAGTTTATTCTCCGGAATCCATCCGCTCGCGTCCCGGATGTCTTCCCATCCCCAACTTTACCTAAGGTCAGAGAGTTAGGTCAGTTGCCTTCCCCGGATCAGTGTCTTCAGGAGTCCACTTTGGTGTCTCCTCAGTGGAATCCCATCCGCCACTTCCCCAAAGTCAGCGGTATTCTTGCTTACCCAGGTTCAGTATCCAGGAATCGATCCGTCTACCGCCGGATGTCTTCCCATCCCCACTTTCCCCAAGGGTCAGCCTCAACTGCACGTATTCATGCTTTCCCCAGGTTCATGTATCCAGGAATCATACCCGCTCGCTTCCCAGATGTCTCCCCCCTTCCCAACTTACCCAAGGTTTAGCCTCAACAACTACCTTTCCCCAAGTTTATGTATCCAGGAATCCATCCGCGTCCGCTCCCGGATGTCTTCGCCTTTCCTCCCATCCCACTTACCTAAGGGTTCAGTCAGTTAGGTCAGTGCCTTCCCGGATCAATGGTCTCCAGGAGTCCACTTGGTGTCGCCCAGGTGGAAATCCCTTCTCCGCACTTCCCCAAAGTCAGCTGTATTCCTTGCTTTAACCCCAGGTTCATGTAATCCAGGAACGATGCCGTCTACCGCCGGATGTTTTTTCCCTTCACACTTACCCAAGGTCAGCCTCAACATGCAGGAAATCATCGCCTTTCCCCCAGGTTTATGTATCCAGATTCCTCCCCGGTTTCGCTCCCGTATGTCCCCCCTACCCCACTTACCTACGGTCAGCCTCAACTACAACCTTCCCCAAGCTCATTTATCCAGGAATCCACCGTTCCCGCCTCCCGAATGTGTCCCCTTCCCCACTTAACCTAAGTCGGCGGTGCCCTTCCCGGATCAGTGTCTCCAGGAATCCACTTGTGTCACTGAGTGGACGTCCCTTCCCCACATCCCCAGAGTCAGCGGTTGCCACCCCCCCTCATGACCTTGCTGCATGGAAACTTGGTCTTGTCTAAACAGTCTACGTAGTGACTGTCCAGGAGTGGAATACTGGAGGGACACACAGTAAACTGCGTCAATAAATACATCCACCAAGACAGCCTGGAACCGTAGACCAGCTTGGACGAGACGAAGCTCGTACACAGCTCGGCCACCCCTCGGGGCTAATTAAATTAACAATTTTGGAATTCCTCTTAATGTTAACACTATAAATTTATACAGATAAAAAGTTTTTTTTAAAAATATTTACAGTTTAAATGTGTTTGAGAGCGACATTCTATGTGAAATTATGTAAATATTAAAGATGATCATGATTTGAGACCACTAGTGGAGGAAACTGTGTGTCGTGTGTAACAGTTTATTATTTATAAATGAATGTAATATCTACGTGTATTGTATATTGGTGCATATGTACCTGTTCTTGTGTGTTCACGAATGCCATGTGTACATGTTATAATGTAAGAAAAAAGTAATCAATTCAATCTCTAAAATTTCCTCTACGAAAACTATAACAACTTTATAATAATAGCTATATCTGGTGTTTTCGTAAATGAATTTTAAGGTCGGATATTATACATACATGCGCGCACACGTATATATTTGTGATGTGTGTAAATATACAGAGTTTTACAAATGTGTTAATAAAGCTGTGTTGTAGAGTGACACCTGGTCTACATGATGCTTACTCTTTATATACTGTCTTCTGACAAAGTACAATGACAATAACACGTCTTTAAGACCACAGGTGACATCACACGTCTTTAAGACCACAGGTGACTCACACGATCCTTTAAGACCACAGGTGACATCATACAACATTATCTAACATCCAAGCCTTTTGTGTAAATCTTTACCGGTCTTTCTTGGCATATAATAAACTAATTCAAAAACACTAATGCTCTCAAAACATTTGCTAGATTAAATTACATTGTTTAACTCTATTATATTTTTATCAAACCAATAAATCCACCTAAGTGTAGCTTCCCTTTATAAAGTGTTTTTCACTTGGGTATTCTCATTGTTTACACATTATGCATATATTAATTTTTTCCCTTTCAGAATTCACACTCTTGCTTTGGTACGAATATTGTCTTTTCCATCATATCATCCAACATATTTCTGACACACTTTATGGTCCAACAGTCCCTTATTCCATTTTAATTATTACATTCGTTAAAAGTTTTCCCTCCCTTTTCTTTTATAAATCATTATGATCAAAATTATTAAAAACCAGGACTTTATTTACAACTGCCTCACAAACCTACAATATTAATACATTCTAAATTTACCATTTTTATCTTCTTATTGACTCATTTCTTTTTATTCTGACTGTCTAACTGTTCTAGCAGAGTCAGCCAGGCTGACAACAGAGTCACAAGGCTGACAGCAGAGTCAGCCAGGCTGACAAGCAGAGTCGCCAGGCTGACAGGTCAGAGTCACCAGGCTGACAGCTGTACCAACAGAACTGTGCCTCTTCTTTATTGTGAATTATTATGTAGTTCATATAAGTTTTCCTTCTGATGTTTACTTTTCACTTTCATCTACACATACACACACTACAAACACAGCTACTTACGTACAAATAATATATACATGTGTACACATACACATCCACTACAAACAACACACTACGTACACATATACATACAGGTGTACAACGTTCTCATAAGCAATCTGCTCTCTCATCACCCACAGTTTAAATTAAGAATTCAATATGAATAGTGTAAGAAAAATAAGAAAATTCTTGATCATGTTATTAAATTTTTCGTAAGAAACTGAATGAGGGTTACAATATTTTATAAATATTTTGGAAAAGATATAAATATATGTGAAGAAGTGATTAACTCAGAGACGTGAGTTAAAACAAGATATTCTTAAAAATTATCTTATAAACATTTTAGTTTAATTAGAATTAATTATTAAATAAATTCTCATCAGTTTTCCTCATACACTCTTCTCTCACCTCTTCATAAGACATAAGAAACATTCACCACACTGATGAATAAAAAAAAAACTCGTGATGAAAATAAAAACTACAACCTGATGATTCGATCTACTGATAATAAGAATTTGTGAAGGCTGCCACAACCTGGCCATAAAGCGCCACAACCTGGCCAGTACGACGCCCCAACTGGCCAGTACGACTGTGGTTGCCGACAACCTGCCAGTACGACTGTGTTGCCAACAACCTGGCCAGTACGACGCCACCAACCTGCCAGTACGACGGCCACAACCTGGCCTAGTACGACGCCACAACCTGGCCAGTACGGACGCCACAACCTGGCCAGTACGACCGCCCACAACCCTGGCCCATACGACTGTGTTTTAATGTCTCCCAGATCTGTTGTTATGTACTGTTATTGCATCAATGTTAACATATACTACACACTAATGTTGTGGTGCACTATGTTGGCAGAGATATATTACACTGAATGTTTGTGGGTGCACTATGTTGCATAGATATATGACACACTGAATGTATTGTGGTGCACTATGATGCAAGAGATATATGACACACTGAAAGTTGTGTGCACTATGTAGCAGAGTTATGATGACACACTGAATGTTGTGGTGCACCTATGTTGGCAGAGATATATGACACACTGAATGTTGTGGTTGCACTATGTTGCAGAGATATGGGGCAAAATAGCTGGAAAGTAATGAAAAAGACAAAAACTGTAGAAGGGGAAGCTATTGAATGAAGGAGTTTGTTTCACAGTTGAAAGTTCCTGTCTGCTGTTATGTGTATTTTTTTCCACCACCATAGTGTGTTGTGATGTGTATAAAGTCTGCTCAGATACACCAGAGTTAATTAAAACGCTATGTAACCTGTCTGGTAAATAACCAGATAGAAAACTTATTGACAGGGATTCTTTCTTAGATTCTGTTGGTAGGAATCAAGTTTATAAGACTGGGACGCAATATGAGATTACTGCCTGGAAGGACTAGGTTACCAGAAGACTATTTAGTAGAAGACCTCCGGTAGGTTTCGTTGGAAATAGTATTGGCACATCAACACTCTATTGGAAACAGACTTTAGGTAGCGATTCGTTTTGTAACGTAATAAGACGAATAAAACGAGACTCACGAAATCCGTAATGGCACGATTGCAAACAAAACCCGAACCCGGCGGGATTTGAACCGCGGTCAGAGAGTCTCAAAACCCGCCCGTGGTATGGAACGTTAAGATGAATTCAAGTCAGCTGGATTTAACAGTGACATATAAAACAGTGGTATTAACACACAGAACACAAGAAACTCATAAGTATCATAAAAATAAAAAATTATAGTGACACAATCATTAGATAAACACATAAAAAAGTAAACTGAGGCAAAAAACAGTGAGTGACAAAATAACTAAGTACAATAACACACCAAAAAGCTTAATACAAACAAACCATCATAATTACACACAAAAATATTGTAAATAAATACATACAATAACACAGAAGACAGTACAGTACAGTAACACAGAAGAACCAGTACATACTATAACAGAAGACCATACAGTACAATAACACAGAAGAACCAGTACAGTACAATAACACAGAAGACCGAGACAGTACAATAACACAGAATACAAGTACATACAATAACACCAGAAGACCAGTACAGTACAATAACACAGAAGACCAGTACGTACAATAACACACAAGACCAGATACAGTACAAATAACACAGAAGACCAGAACAGTACAATAACACAGAAACCATACAGTAACAAAAACACAGAAGCCAGTACAGTACAATAACACAGAAGACCAGTACAGTACAATAACACAGAAAGAACCAGTACAGTAGCAATAACACAGAAACCAGTACAGTAACAAATAACACGATAAGACGCAGTACAGTACAATAAACACAGAAGAAAAGTGACAAGACAATAACACAGAAGAACAGTACAGTACAAACAACAACAGAAGACCCATACTAGTACAATAACACAGAAGACCAGTAGAGTACAATAACACACAAGACCAGTACAGTACAAGAATCACAGAGACCAGTAACAGTACAAAACACAGAAGACAGTACAGTACAATAACACAGAAGACCATGCAGTACAATAACACAGAAGACCAGTATCAAAACAATACACAAAATACAAACAGTATAACGACCATACGGTACAGTACGCAGAACACCAGCACAGTACACTAACAACAGAAATCATAAAGTACAATAACCGAAGACCGTACAGATAATACACAACAGTACTATGCAGTACATACAGTAACGAAGAGGACCAGTACGGTACAGAAACACAGAAGACCAGCACAGTAACAAACACAGAGAAAACCAGTAACTGTCCAAACCACAAAAGACCCATACAGAACAATAACATCTGGAATCCCAGTACATTACAAGAACAGAAACCAGTACAAATTCAGTAACACAGAAAACATTACAATACAATAACAGAAGAAGAATACGACAATAACACAAAAGACCATTACAGTGCAAAAACACGGAAGCCCCAGTACTGTACCATAACACAGAAGTCCAGTACAGAAAATAACAAACAAGACCAGTACAGATAAACACAAAAGAACCAGAAACAGTGCAGTAACACCAGAATGACCTGTACAGTAAAAAAACACAGAAGACCAGTACAGTAAAATAAACAAGACCAGACAGCAATACAGAGAGACAGTACAGTGCAGTAACACAGATGAATAGTACAGTACAGTAACACAGAGAGTTAGTACAATAACACAGAAATATACGAGTACATACGTAACACAGTGGACCAGAACGGTACAGTAACAAAGAACGCCGGTACAAACAATAACAGAGGACTAGCACTGAACAGTCAGACAGTGGACTAGTAGGGGCGCAGGTAGTGATCCACGGAGGTGACGACGAATACAGAACAGTTTACACAGAAGACCAGTACAGTAAACTAACACAGAAGACCATAACAGTAAATAAACACAGAAGACCAGTACAGTACAAAAACACAGAAGAACCCAGTACAGTACAATAACACAGAAGACCGAACAGTTACAATAACACAGAAACTATAACAGTTACGAAGAACACAGAAGACCCGTACAGAACAATTACACCACAGAATACCATAACAGTATACGAACCAGCACAGGACACTAACACAGATCATAAAGACTTAATAACACAGAAGACCACAAAGTATAATACACACAATACCAGTGAAGTACAGTACAGTAACGCAGATGACCAGTAGCGGTACAGAAACACAGAAGACAAACACAGTACAGTAACACAGAAGACCTGTACAGTAAAATAACACAAAAGAACCCTACAGAACAATAACACAGAAACCAGTACAGTAAAATATATACAGAATACTAACGCAGAACAAAAACACAGAAGACCAGTAACCAGTACAATAACACAGAAACCAGTACAGTACAATAACATAACAGAAGACCAGTACAGTACAATAACACAGAAGACCAGTACAGTACAATAACACAGAGGACCCGTAACAGTACAATAACACAGAAGCCGTACAGACTAATAACACAGAAACCTGTACAGTACAATAACACAGAACAGTACAGTACAATAACCACAGAAGACCAGTTAGCAGTACAATAACACAGAAGACCCAGTACAGTACAATAACACAGAAGACCAGTACGTAACAATAACACTGAAGAACCCAGTACAGTACAATAACAACAGAAGACCAGACAGTACAAAACACAGGAAGAACCAGTACAGTACAATAACCAAAAAAGAGGACCAGTACAGTACAGTAACACGGAAGACCAGTACAGTACAATAACAAAAAAAGAAAGACCAGTACTGTACATTAACACAGAAGACCAGTACAGTACAAGTAACACGGAAGACCAAGAAGTACTAGAACAGAGACGGGCCAACAGTTTCATTAACACAGAAAGCCAGTAGAGTACAATAACAAAGAGGCCCATACGAATACAATAACACGGGTGACCAGTACAGAACCAATAACACAGAAACTAGAACAGCACAATACCCACAGATCAGTCAGTAAAATACAAAGGAGACAGGTACAGTACAGCACACGGTAATACCGTACTGTACAATAAAAAAAATACCAGTGAATACAATAAGACAGAAGACCAGTAATGACAATAAACAGAGACCAGATCAGTACAGTAAGCACAGAACATCATTACAGTACAATAACGCAGAAAATCAGTGCAGATAATACAACAGAAGACCAGTACAGTACAATAAACACAAAAGACCAGTACAGGTACTATAACACAGAATGTGCCAGTACAGAATAATATCGCAGAAAGAACATACAGTACAAAAACACAGAGTACTCAGTACAGTACAAAAACACAGTGAACGAGCAACAAAAGAATAACACAAGAACAGTACTTTACAATAACGTAGACTCGCAAAACCGTTCACTAACACAGAAGACCAGTACATACAATAACACAGAATACCCAGTACAGTAAGAAGCACACCGGAACAGTTCAGTACAGTTACACAAGGACCCACTACGGTTTGATTAACATAGAAGACCAGTACAGTACAATAACACAGAAGACCAGTCAGTAACACTAGCAACACAGGAACAGTTTCAGTACAGTTTTACACAGAGGACCACTAAGCGTTCAATAAATAGAAGAAAAGCCAGTAAAGTACAATAACACAGAAGACCCAGTAACATTTCAAATCACTGAAAAAGAGTACAGTACAACTCACAAAAGACCAGTATAAAACATACACACAAGAACTCAGTAGCGTACAAATAACACAGAGGGCCCAGTACAATAACGAAGAAGGACAAGTAGAGTACAAAAACACGGAAAGACCAGAACATAATAACACAGAACAGTGCAGTACAAGTGACACAGAAACCAGTACAGCACAAAAACACGCGGAAGACCAGTAGAGTACAATACACAAAGACCAGTACATATACAGTAACACAGAAGACCAGTAACATAACAACAAACACCAGAAACCAATAACAGAACAATACACAAAGACAGATACAGTAAAAAAATACAGAGGACATTACATCACTTAACAACAGAAAGACCTGTACAGTGAAAATAACAACAGAAAGACAAGTACAGTATAATAACACAGAAAACCAGTACAGATTATAACAAGAAGATTAGTTCCTACAATAACACAGAGTCAATACAGTACAGTAACAAACAAGACCATTACAAGTACAGTAACACGGAAGAGGATACTGTAACAGTGACACAGAACACCAGTAACATCAAAAAAATAATACAAAAGACCGAGTACAGTAACAATAACAGAGTTGACAATACCCGGTACAATAATACAGAAGACCATACCGTACAGTAACGCCGAAGACCGAACAGTACAATAACAAGCAAATAAACAATTACTGTACAATGCAGCACAATTCCAGTACAGTACACTAATACAGAAGACCAGGTGCAGACAACACAGAAGACCAGTAAAGAACAATACACAGAAATACAAGTACAGTACATTAACATAGAAGACCATTCGGAATAGTACAAAAAACCAGCACATGATAACACTAGCACAAGAAACCATATACTTACAGTGCCCCACAATATCAGTCCATTGCAGTACAAGTAACACAGAGGACCAGCACAGTACAAAAAACAAACCAGTACAGTTCACATTTCAGAAGACCATCAGGAACACAATACATAGAAGACCAGTACAGTACACTAACACCGAGGACCAGAACGGTACAATAACACCGACTACCAGTAGAGTAACATTAACACGGAAGACCATACATTGAAATAACACAGAACACCAGTGCAGTACAGTGAAACAAAGACCCAATACAGAAGAATAACACAGAAGACCAGTTCCAGAAGAATACGCAGATAACCAGTAGAGTAGAATAAACAGAGACCAGAACATTACAATACCCCAGAAGACTAGTACAGAACAATAACATGGGAGACCATTACAGAAAAATGACAATATAACGGGTACAGTACATTAAACACAAGACCAGTTCAGTTCAGCACCATAACACAGAAACGCAGTAGAGTACAATCACAGAGAATGCCAGTACAGTACAAGAAGAACACAAAAGACTTGTACAGTGCAATAGCACAGAGATGCCAGTACAGCACAGTAAGACAGAATACCAGCATTTTACAATAACACAGAATGACCACATATTACAATAACACAGAAGACCAGCAAATTACAATAACACAGAAGACCCCATAATACAATAACACTATAAGACCAGCGTATTACAATAACACAGATGACCAGTACAGTACTCTAACACAGAAGACCATAAAGTACAATAACACAGAAGTCCAGTAACAGTACAATAACACAAGACGACCTGAACATTACAATAACACCAGAAGACCAGTGCCTACAGAAAAACGACGCGATATCTAATAAGGCATTAGAGACCTTCCATGAATACTGAAAGGACTTGCCTTTTAGCATTCATCTGTTACTGGTTTTTTGTAGCAAGTAGTCAGTAATCTAGCTCACTTATCCATTAGAATTTAGTAAGATTCAATAGTGCTTCAGGATTACAACTGGTAGGCTACTGACTAAAGAAATTAAAATTTAATAGGTTTATTAATAACATAATATAATTTAGGATACAAGTTCCTACACTTGTCTCTCGTGTACCAGTAGTATGGTGCTGAAGGCACATATCACATCTTTATTGTTACATTGTTAGCATTTAATAACTGTGGCATGCAAAGAGTACGTAACGTTTATTCGGCGCATGTACACACCCTCATTTACAGGCTATCTCCCCCAACCACGAACAAGGAACTAAGGTTGGCGATGGGGCCCAGTCGTTCAATCAAGTACCCAGGTTCGCAGCCAATTAGAAGATGGTTTTGGGCATGCAGAGGTTATGGTGGTACCACCACTCCTGTCTGCCCTTGTCATTCCCATTCTATAGCTGGTTGAAGCACGGTCTGCCTCGTCTCGTGGGCATTATTATGCCTTGTTTACCGTGAGTACACTAATATCTATTGGACATACTTCTTTCTAAATTGGTGAGGAATAATACAAGTCCAAAAGTATTTCTGCCTGTAATTTTATTTTGCTTCCCTGTTACAACCCAGGATAACAGGCCATTTGGACTCCTGGGTTGTAATAATAACATAATACAAATATATACAAGTTTGTGTGTATGTATGTAAGTGCTCTATGTAGTTCGCTATGCCTCTAGACTCGACTAGACTTAACCATGACTGAACTAAAAGTCCTCACTAAACAAACTCTTGACCAACCTGCAATCAGAACAGCTTGCTTAACAATAAAACGACTGATAAGCCGAACCACAATATAACAAAGCAGCAGCGACTCAGAACAGGAACAAGGAGATAATATAAAATGACACAGTAGGGCCACATCTGCAGAACCTCCAAAAAGAGAATCACAAAACTCCCATTACTTCTGAATCTAATTCTGCATTAGAAAATCCCCCACTGAGGACAGTACACAGATACCAGTAGAGGGGGGGGGGGGGGGGGCAAATTAGGTCAAATCTACACTCAGGACCTGAGTTTCTCAAGTGTCTATGCGACACACAAACCTCATACACAACGTCTAAAATCACTAAGTCCTAGGCTATGTTCTCTGAACAGTGTTACACGAGAACCCAACAACAAAGAAAGGCGACAGAGAACAATCTTCCCAACAAGGGCCCACAAAGGAGAGCATAAGACCTCTTGTTAGAAGCAATGTCAAACAGACATCCTTAGCTGAGCCAGGCAGACTCACACTCCTGGTGAAGGTGTGATCATTCCCCCCCCCTGATCACGTGACTCCCTGAACTGCTGCTGCCCAGCAACTCAGAAGCCGCAGTGAAACAAGCGAAGTGAATACCACAGTCGTTTATAACAATGCTGTCACACTTAAAACTCTCGATCTATGACACTGAATAATAAATAAATTTACATCCTACCTAATAATATAACCTAAGTCAAATAATAGAAATAAAGCAATATAATTAAATTTAGCTATATGGCAAATATAAGCAATAATAACATGATATGACACGTAAATACATTTATATACATTGGAGCCCATTCAGGGGTTGCAATAAACCAGTACATACAATAACACAGATGACCATACAGAAACAATAACACAGACGAACCAGTTACAGTACAATAACACAGTACGCACCATACAGTACAATAACACAGAAGACCAGTACAGTACAAATAACACAGACGACCAGTACAGTACAATAACACAGACGACCAGTAACAGTACAATGAACACATGAACGACCAGTGTATAAAATAACACAGACACCAAGTATAGTAACAATAACACAGTGACACCATTACAGAACAACAGCACAGAAGACCATTACAGCACAATAACACAGACGACCATACAGTACAATAACACAGACGACTACATATAGTACAATAACACAGACGACCATACAAGTACAATAACACAGAACGACCATATAGTAGAATAACACAGACGACCAGTACAGACCAATAGCACAGAATGACCAGTACAGTACTGTAACACAGAAACCCGTAAACAAAACAGCAACAACGCAGAAAACCAGTAACAGTGCATTACACAGAGGACCAGTACAACACAAAAACTCAGGAAAGGTCAATAGTGTCAGCCTTAGGTCCCATGTATTATCCTAAGTTTATAGTGTATCTTAAAGTTCATAGTGTTTTTTCCCTACGTCCATAAGTTATCTTAGGCCCCATAGTGTTGTCTTAGGACATAGTATATCTAGTCCATAGTGGATCTATGTCCACAGGTTTATTCTTAGGTCAACATAGAGTCACCTTCTACTTGTCTTCTAAGACATACTTGTCTTACAGAGACAGATTTTAAACAACTTCGCCATGTGAAATTTAAAGAACAACCATTGAAAAAATTACAATGATTGTAAACACAGAACTTGGAAAAAAAAAGTTTTTTGGTTAATATTTACCCGTTTATCTTATATGCAAACCAGAACAGAAAGAAGAACAAAAAATTCATTAAGAACCTTCAAAATGGGCGAGACACCTTCCTTAAAGTAAGTACACATGAAGAACTGGTAGCCAGATTGTGGGGAACGATCACCCGTTGTTCTCACTCTCACTGGTCAAGACTTCACTCTCACCAGCTCCACACTCACTCACACCAGCTCCACACATCACTCTCACCAGCTCTCACACTTCACTCCTTCATTTCCTTTTGGCTGTTTTTTTCCTACCTTTAACTAAGATTTTACTTTTTGTTCTGTTATTTAATCTGAAAGTCACCGAGACATCCTACTGCCTGCCGAACAAAAAAAAAAAATAGAATTAAATCTGGATTATAACAAGATGTATTGTGAGTTTTTGGTGACGATATCAGACTATTACAGTAAAGAAATGAACCCTAACAGAATCTGTTTATTTATCCTTGCAGGAAAATCGAAATTTTAAATAAGATATCCCTCAAGCAAGTACAAAGATAGGAAGCTCATACATGACAGATGCAGCGTGGGCGACAGATGAGTGGACAGCCTCAGCTCCAAGACTGAAGTAATGGTAGCCTGAATGAAGTTATAAAACCTCAGCCTAAAATTCTCTTATGCTATTGTAGGACCTCAATGATATTTTACAAACATCGAGCTGTACGGATTTCACTAAAATAATAACCGTTCAATTGTAAACAAAAATTAAATGAGCCATACAATGTGTTTACATGTTTAGTATAAGTAAGTTTTTCAAAGTGAAATCAGTGTGGTATAAATTATAAAAGGTGGTGATGTGTGAAACAGATTATTTTAAATTATGAATCAATACAACTTTTAAAAGAAAAATTTGAACAACTGAAAATCATCAAGTTAACAGTTATTCATAAATGGAAGTTAACCTACTTTTAAATACCTATGCACAGAATAAAATTCACTACGAGTTAAACATCACCTAAACAATAATTTAAGGTATTATTTATAACATAAACATTAGGAACTGAAGAAATACCATTGTGTGTGCACAACATACATGGTATAATACAGCTAACATTTAAACATCACAACACATTACAACACAACAATAATTTTACATTTGGTCTTGACTTCTCACATCACAGAACATTACAACATAACATCAGTATATAGACAAGTCGTACTGTCCATTGTGCAAGAACCACCACCTTAATCAAGTATATATTACATCCCATAAAACGTTTATAGTGTGTGTGTGGGTGTGTGTGTGTGTGTGTTATGTGTGTGTGTGTGTGTGTGTGTGTGATTTAAAAGCTTAGTTTGTCCATCCAGAGGATTTTTCTATTTAAACTTTATGCCAGGAATACACAAATCCCCCCCCTTCTGGCTGGACCAAACCCTATTCCAGCCATTACACCAATAATTCCACGCAACCTAACGCACATTCATACCTCTAACTGAACTGGAAATTTTATATCCATCTCCCTTTCCATACACGACCTCATTCCTACACTTGGTTTATGAAAATGCCCAGCTAAAGCCCATATTCGCACCTCCCCCTCACACCTCCCTCATAACCACGATATATAATGTAATCCACCTCCAAATGCAAGACCGCCCTTCTCACAATATCACCCATTCCCTATATATCCAAACTCAATGTTTCATAACCCTTAACGTACCTTCCTTATATTGCTTCCTTGGATGCTTTACATTCAAGTTTCCTTGAATAATGTGATAGTCCCGAAAAGCGCTTGGAATTTCTCTATTCTTTCAGAGTGGTTGTTTTGGCATATTTCTGAAATCACCTGTTTAATACCTGTGCTCTTATTGCATATTATATATATATATATATATAAATATATATATATATATATATATATAATATATATATATATATATATATATATATATATATATATATATATATTTATATAATAAAGAATATATATATGATATATAATAATATATTACTCGGAGAAACCAACTCTTCTCCTAATCTCAGTATGGCTGAACCGAGGTAGACATAGTACTTTTCCCTCTTTAACTTAAACATACTGCTTCCGACTATAAGTTTAGGAAAGGGGATATTTTGAGGAAAAAAACTTAAAAAAGTGGGAGGTCATGGTTGTTGTTCAGACACCCAGGAACCACTAGCGTGTTTCCGCCCACTCTTCCATCTAGTGGGGCAGAGGCTAAACTTCTGTTCCTATCGTCTTGAGTTGCGTTAATTTGCTGATTCCTGGTAGTATTAAACCTTTCCTGGTGTGGGTTGAAGCTGAAGAATAACTTCATCCTCCACTCTTCTCATGATCAGGTACGTTGATCTACAAGGAGTCTATTTTTCTGTCATTGATACAATTTACCCTGGTTACAAGTCATGACATGTCTTTCTTCTTCAATGTCAAACTTATTTACACTTATATAACCAGTGTTTTCTTATCACCTCTGCTGCAGAACCCTGGTCAACCCAGGGTAGAACGCTAGTTAAATTGGAGCAAGATCCCTGTCTACAGGACGTATGGGACATTACGACTCCTCACCGTAGAAATTGTGGTGATAGGAAAACCAAGTAGTGACAGGAATTTTCAGAACATGGGACAACACCGCCACCCAGATAACCCAACACCATTTCATCTAAAACACTCATCAGAAGACCATCCTGGCATAAGATCACATGTCCCAACATCCACTGCAACCATCAGCGGGCCATATATATTTTATTTATTTTAATTAAAATCCCTTAGAAAATCATAATTATTACCATCAAGTTATTCATTTGTTATTTTTTTTCCTTTCTTTTGTTCAATAGGAAGGCGTTCCCCAGGCACAGGGAGCACAGAAGACCAGTACAACACACAGAAGAACAAATATAGTTCAGTAACAGAGAAGACCATACAGTAACAGAGAAGCCCGAGTTCAGTAACACAAAGACCAGTAACAGTAACAAGAAGACCAGTACAGTAACAGGAGAAAGACCGTACAGTAACACAGAAGACCAGTACACGTAAACAGAAGAAGACAGTACAGTACAGAGAAGACCAGTACAGTATCACAGGAGACCAGTACATGTAACACAGAAGAAGAGTACTAACAAGAAGACCCAGTACAGTAACAGAGAAGAACCATTAAAGAAACACAGAAGAATGAGTAACAAAACAGAGAAGAACCAGTAACAGTAAACAGAGAAGACCAGTATAAGTAACACAGAAGACCATACAGTATCAGAGAAGACCAGTACAGTAACACAGAAAGATGAGTACAGTAACAGAGAAGACCATTACAGAAATTAAAACAAAAGAACGGTAAGTGCATACAGAAATGCAGTACAGTAGCAAAGAAAAAAAAGTACAGCAACAGAGATGAACTATTAAGGTTTTATGCAGTACGGGGATACCTTTCTGGGATCCGGGATACCTTTCTGGGATCACGTGGAATACCTTTCTGGGATCACGGGGGAATACCTTTCTGGGATCACGGGGAGACCTTTTCTGGGATACCACGCATGAATTATAATTACATCAGCCTTACATTCACAGCCTCTGCACTGCTGCCTCTATATAAACTGAAGAAGCCTACTGTGTAGGCGAAACTGTTTTTGATGTGCGTTTCGGGAATGTGCCGGTGTTATACCACCCCAAGATTTTTCCCTTTGAGTGAGGTTTGTAGTCCGGGCCCCCAACGTACTCCCCTGCGTCTTTTTTTCCCCTTCCCCAATCTTCATACTTGCATTGGTGGGATTGAACTCCGGAGCCAATTGCTGGACCAGTCTGCACCGTCCAATCCCTTTGTTTTCAAACCGGGTCTTGTTCGAGGAATTCTTCCATCAACTTCACGTCATCGCAAACGGGCACCCAGAGTCTATTC